>JACDOX010000125.1:718708-743282 GCA_014549065.1 Cardinalis cardinalis | reverse complement strand
GCCAACATGCTGCTTCCATTTTTCAAACCTGAGAGCCATGAAAGAAAGATTTTTCATTCTGAGGGTTAGGCTCTGTTCTGGCAGTGACAGTCGCCTGTGTCTGTATTGAAAGCTCAGGGAAAGTTTCTTTGGAGGCTGTGTGGCCTCATAAATGACATCTCGCTCCAGCTGGGACGCAGGCGGAGATGGTGACTGGTCATCCCCTGGGGAAATCCAACACAGCTTCCAGAGCCTGCAGCTGCATAAACCTGTATCAGGGAGTGAGGGCCTGTCAGGGACTGCCTGGCCATATCCAGGATCTGCCAAGGGGCTTTAAGCTCCTCAGGGTCCTTCAGAGCCCCATTAACCACCACACTGACAGCAGGATTCCCCCAGACCCTGTTAAAAGGCTCTCCCAAGGCAAACTGCTTCGGGAACATCAAGCACTGGCTGTAAATGTCTATTGGTTACTTAAGGGGAAAACCTCAGCCTGACCTGTGTGAAGGATACATCCTCCCAGCATCCCAAATCCCAGAGGAATCAACAAACATGAACACTCATTTAAACCACACCAGAAGCCCATTAAATCAAGTGTCTACTCAATTAAGGACACAAACAACTTCACTCTGCTCTCCATCAGCTGCTGCCTGTTTGCATCTTGCATATCCAAAGATGGCAGAGACTCTCTGCTTTCATTTGTTGGGATGGGCTTGGCAAAAAAACATGCAGAACACTCAAAACTATAGTTCTATCCCTGTGTAAAGTGTGAGGCAAACCTCACTGTGGTATGTGAGTCAGGGGCAGTGGAGTACTGCCCACAGGGACCTGGAGCAATCCCCATCAGCACACAGAACTTACTCACTCAAAAATCCCTGTAATAAAGACATCTCAGCTATAATGGCCTGGAGAAGCAGAAAGGACTTGGAAATCTCCTGACAGGAGCCAGGAGAACTCCTCATATCAACACCACCACTGGTGGGAAAATTACAGGATGCCAGGGACCACAGGGCTCTACCAGCCCCACCTACAGCCAAAGCACTGTTTGCCACCTTCCCCACAGCTCACCACAAAAGCCCAGCCTTGGGAACTCCTAACCCCACCTCCAGAGCTCTCCCAGTAGCAGCTCCCCTTTCTGAACCCCAAATAGCTCATTGGTGGCTGCATATTTTTAGTTCACAAAACCTTTAGCCCCGGTTCAGCCCCTGTTGTCGGCTGGAGGATGTTCCCAGTGCCGGCAGGACCAGCTGCTCTCAGCATCACCCGGATCAGAGAATCATAGAATATCCTGAGCTGGAAGGGACCCACAAGGATCATGGAGTCCAACTCCCGAGCCTGCACAGGACCACCCCAAGAGCGTGTGTGACAGAGCTGGATGGGTTGTGTGATTGATCCCAGCAGGATAAAACGCCCAAGTGCAGGGGGAAGAATCCATTTTCCAGCCATCATTTACAGTAATCCTTAAGGAGAGCAGGTTCAGGACGAGGGGCATGGACAGGCTCCAGCAGGACTCGGGAAGCTCGGAGCCAGCAGCAGGGACGGCACTTTGATCCCAGGCAGCGCTTCCAGCGCGGCTTCCCTGAGCCATCGCCCAGCAGGGCTCTGAAAGGCGCTCCGCACAAACAGCCGCGCCAGGAAAACTCCTTCTCCCGGCTTTTTTGCTGCGAGCGAGCTCCGATAGGGATCGCCGAGAATAAAGTCACTTCATTTACAAACCGGGGAGCCAAATCTGATAGACATCAACATTGGAGGTAAAGTCAAGGAGCGTGGAGCGCTGCCAGCTCCCCAAATGAATATTCATGGCAAACACTCCCCCCCAGTTTCGAGCTGAAGAGAAGCTGGCAGCAGGAAGGCTGCCCCTGGGAAGGGGAAGGCGAGGGACCAGGCTTATTTCATCCTTTTTATTGAGTGCAATTTTCTCTTTAGTACAATATTCTCTGAAAGATACTGTTACAAACTCCGACAATTTCAACACAATCAACAAATTGGGGAAGAAAGGGAGGGGGAGAGGGGAGCAAAAAAAAAAATTCCAAGGGTTGAACTCTTTTACAGACATCTCACTGGTTATGTACAGGACAGGGTAGGGCTGGCCCGGGACACGCCGCGGCGCGGGGGGACGGGGACCGGGGCGCTGCGGGACCTCCCGGAGCATCCTGGGCTGGGGAGCGGCCCCTGGGGCCCCCTCTCCGACGCTGCTGCCCCCTGCAATGCTGCACTCGACGCCCTGCAAGGCAAGAGGAAGACGAGGAGAGGGTGAGAATATGCAGGTCCAGAGCACAGAGAGCCACGCGTCCTTCCCCGCGCCCAGAGAAACCCAAAGGATTCTTACGGCACATCCAGCCTCTCAAAAAAATAAAAAGAAAAAAAGGAAAAAAATAAAGAAAAGAGCAGGGATTAATTAATATGCTGTCAGAAAAGTGATGATTTCACTGAATGCTCTCAATTTCTCTTCAGGGGGAAAAGAGATGGAATTCTTTGTGAAGCTGAGTTGCTTTAGGGAGCGGAGGCTGGGATGTGATTTTGGGGGTGGGAGGGTATCTGTGTCCCCCCGCAGCCAAGATGCCTTTCCACCCCCTTCCACTGCAAAATGAGCCCCCACGGGTGTAAAGCAGGAGCAAACCACCAGGCACCATCAAATTGCTTTTTCCGATGTAACAAAAAAAAAAATTAAAAAATCCCCATTTTCTCTGCTACCAGGGGGAAACCAAAAGGTCTGGGAACCAGAGGAGCAGCCCCAGGAGAACCTTCTCCACACCCTATAACCAACAAGTACCACACAGCAGCAAAATCCCATTATTTAGCCACTTTGGAGAGGCAAAGATGCTTTTAATGTACAATTGCACCTTGGAAACATAAAGGCAGCACATTAAATAACAAAGCAATTGACTGCTGGGTCCCTTTGCTGGGTCACAAAAAAAGGGGGCTCACTGGCTAATTATTGCTGGGCATCTCTGTGCCTCTCCAAACATACCAATGCTTTCAGAAACCCACCCCAGCTGTGCCTGACATTTCACTCCTATTAAAATTCATCATTCTCCTGAATGGAAATAATTTTTTTCTTTAGCAAACCCAGGTAGTAATAAAAGTTTTATTTAGTAATGTAGTGTTTTGTGGGAAAAGGGGCAGAGAAAAGGGAAGAGAAATTGAGATTATCTTTTTAAAAAGGGGACTTGAGCTGGGGGAAAAAGATATTGTTGGATATTTCTTGGGCGCAGGGGGCCACTTTTGGTGCCATGCTTAGTTTGGTCTCACAGCTCTCATTAACGTTAGTGGGATCAGAACAGCAAAACACTTGGGAAAAAAGCTGTAAGAGAAACACGGCTGATATAAGGATGCTGAACTCGCTGCTAGAGCCGGGCGGGTCCGGGGGCTGGGTGCGAGTCGCGGTGGGACGCCGGTGATTTCTATCGGCTCCGGATTCTGCCACATTAAAGCCGGACTCGAGCACGGCTCCGGCCCCGGGCGCTGCTCCCGGCCCTGCCACCGCCTTCCCCCGCGGCATTCCCGGCTCTCAGCCCTCCTTCCCAACCCGCCGGCAGAGCAGGGCTGCCCAGGGGTTTGGGGGTTATTTTCCCTGGGGAACCCGCGCCCTGCTGGGGGTGGTGGTTGCAGGCTCAGCTCTCCCACAGCAGCTGCAGCCCTTCTCTTTGTCGGGCAAAAATGATCCAGGGACCGCCAAGGATGATTTGAGCTGATCCCAAAGGATTGATCTCAAGAGACCCGAGGGACAGGTCATGAACAGCTGGATGAGGACTGGGGGGCTGAGGGCAGCGCAGCTCATCCCCAGGTACGCAGCCACTGAGTCACCCCCTTATCCTTCATCCCTCATCCCACCTCCTCCCGGCGTGGGAACCCCTGCGAGGCGGGCAGGGCTTTGATCTCAGCCTCCGAGAGCTGGCGTGACACAAATAGCAATGAAAAGGCCACGTCTGTGCGGTGAGAAGGCGTTCCAAGAGGGAGGGAGCGGTCGAGCAGCGTGGCTGGGATGCAGGCACCGTGTCACCCCCCAGGCCTCTCCCTTTGCACATTCCTGGGAAGGGGCAGAATTGCAAATAGCCAAAATAATCAAGGATGGGTGGCTCTGCAAATGCAGCCGCTGTGCCCATGTGATGCCATGGAAAAAGGTGGGAATGGGGAAGGATGGAGGCAACTCTGGGAGTGACCCAAAGCTGTCCCTGTATCCTGCAAGCCCCCCCTGAGCACCAGCCCATTTCCAGACGCTCTGCAAAAGGAGTCTTCTCTCACCCTCTTTTCCCTGGGGCCTCCCAGAGCCCCATCCCCATCCAGGCACCATCAGGGACGTGACATGGCACTGCCACCCCGGCACTAACCCCAGCCTGAGTGCCTGACCACAGCAGCCTCTGGCTGGCTCCCAGATATTTAGGCTGTGGAATCTGAAGAGTTCAGCCAAAGCACGGTGGGGAAAAACAAGTAAACCAAGCAGTATGTGCACGTTTCACATCTGCCTGTCCATGGAAGCCCCACAAGGATGTGATGTGAGGCTCACCTGGCTCCTCAGACAACACTTGCCATGGGCTGCACCTCCTGCTGTCAGTCCTGCTTGGCACTAATTAGCATTGATAATTGCACTGATGGTGACCGTAATTTTCCTGTCCTCTCTCCCTACCTTCACACAAGGGTTCAATGGCCTAATGAGGCCCCTGAGGGTAATCAGAGAGGAGCAGGTTCCCCCACCACGATGGCAGCTCCTGCACAACATGAGGGGATGGGAGGGCAGAGAAGGGAAAGGCACAGCCCAGCTGCTGGATGGGGAAAGCTCTAAGTCTTGTTTACTCGGGGACACAGAGAAAAGTTCACTCCAATTAATTTTTTTAAGTGGACGGGCGTTAATCTCCTTACACTTATCTAGAATTAACGCAGCCTTAAGGAGATTTTTGCCTAATCCACTTCCACATGCGCCCCAAAAGGGCACTGTCTGCTTTGGGAAGGAGCAGAGTTCAGCTAATCCACTTAAAATTCACAGGGCTGGTTTGTTCAGATTAACCTCCTCCCGCATTAATCCTCCAGAGACAGGCCAGGAGACCTCAACACCATCCTGCCTCTGCCACTGACGGGGCCACCCCCTCCATGGCTGTGTCACCTGCAATGCAGCTGATCACGTGTTGGGTTCCACAAGGACCCAGAGATGTCCCCAAAACAGCCACTACAGCAGTGCAATGCAGCAGGGTGGGACAGCCAGGGGCTTTGGGGCTGTTTGAATTCCAATGGCCAGAGGAAGGAGGGCAGGAGCAGCAGCAATGCTCAGACACAGATGGGGAGAAGGGGGCAGCTGTGCCCAGGGCGGAGGGGTGCTCACAGTGCTGGTCCATGGAGGACAGCCAGCCAAAACTGACAGCCCTGGGATGCCACCCAAGTGCCAGCAGCTCTGACAACCCCAAAAGGCAGAGGTGAAGGGCACCATGGTCACCAAGACAGGTGCACTTCCCTCCCCAGCACTGATCTGCTGCTCTGACAGGAACCAAGACACCACACTGATTGCCACGGATGCTCATGGTTCCCACCACATATCTCTTCCTGCCAGGCAAAGCAGAGGAGGTCCTCTCCTGATTGGAGCAGCTCCCCTTTCCATGTCAAACTCTGCGAAGGCAACACAGCCCATCAGGGCCCAGTGATGGACAGGAGCCAGCAGATCTCCCCTGAGACACAGAGCCAAACCCTGAGGACATCAAAAATGGGAGAGCACAACCAAATAGCAGCTCTCACACCTCCCAGATAGGCTTTGGAGGAGATTGAGCTCAGCTGAGAGAGGCAGAGCCATTCCCCCATGGCAGGAGGGTTGATGACCCAAGATGATCCCAAAGAACCCCTCCAACAGCCCAAAAATAGGAAAAAAATATAAGCCAAAAGAGGAGCAGCAAAGAAATCACTGATGGCATGAAACAACTTGCCACAGAAGTCCCGTCAGCGTGGAGCTGGCTTCTCCCCCATCATCACTCAAGAAGTTTCTGGAACTCCCAAAATTCTGAGGAGACTCACTGGGAATGATCCAAGTACTGGATCACTATCCACCCTGGCAGGATCCTTCACAGAAGAGGCACCACAGCAGACAACAACCTGAACACTAAACCCCCCTGCAGCTCCTCACGCAGTGGAGACACTGGGGCAGCAGGAACAAGCAGCGGCTGGATGAGTGTTGGAGCTGGATGTGACTCCTTGGGCCCCACCCTTTGCACCAGCAGCTCAAGGAGGACAGGTGGCCTTAGAGCTACAGAACATTTCTGGATCTGTAAATCCATTCCTCGTCTCAGAAGCTGATTGATCCTTTTTTTTTTTAAACTCAAATTCAATGTTTAAGAGTAATGATTTCCAAGTGAACACAGAGTGGCTCAGATATATCGGCAGTTTTTATGGATCAGAGGCAAAAGCCTTAATTCAGACCTTAACGAAGGGAAACGTGTCTGTCCCCATCTCAGAACAATGGCAGGGGCTGACAGCAGTGCAAAAAACCCTTCCTAGGTGATGCTCAACGATTTATCCCAGACCATGGGCCAACTGGGATTTTCCCACAGAGATGTCCTTGGGATGCAGGTAGACTTATTGCTGAGATTCTGCAGCCCAACCCCAACCCAGCCCTTCCTTCTCTCTGAATCAAACACCTGGAAAAGCAGAAAGCAGAAGAGATCCCGTGGGACTCGGGCAAGGGGGAGGGATGGCCCTGTTTTCTTCTTGGCAAAGGAGCATTAGAGGCACCAAGAGCTGACAGGCTCAGAAATAATGGTTTGAGATCACTCTTATTTAAAAACCGGCTGCCTGCTGTTTTCATTGCAAACCCTGCTCTGACTTGCAGAAATATTTAAAATTAAATATACATAAGTGCTTTCAAAGAACTGTTAATTTGAAGGTCATTAAATGGCATAAAATACATTCCTTTTTTTTTTGTCTGGAAAGAGGCACATAATTATACCATTAATACACGCTCTTCTTCCACATTCAAGCCTCAGAGATGCGAGGGGCTTGGGTTCACCTTCCCTGGCAGAGGCACCACATCTCCTTTTAATTACTGCTGTTGAGAAGCCTGCTGCTCCTCTATCACACCCAGGGATGGGTGGTAAAAAAAGCATGGAAAAGCCCAAGGGGAGAACAATGCAGCTGCATTGCAAATGGGGATTTTTGGGGGATGAGGGAAGTGACAGCAGGGCTGGAAATGTGGAGCCACTTGGCAATATCCAGTCCAGTTGTGAGGATCTTGCCCACTGATTCTCACACAAGATCTTGGGCCAAGCTCAGAGCAGGGGTTTGGTAGCCAAAAGTCCCTTTTTTGATTTAACACTCTATGCAAAAAGGACAAAGCCAACCCAGACACGCACACAAAAAATCCCCTAAAAAGACACAAAAGGGTTGAGGTTTTTACAGTTGCCATAGAAATGGAGAGAAGGAGCTTATGACTGCAGAGCACAAAGTGAAAGGCCAGGATCAGGGGTGAGGGTGAGGTCCAGGCATGCAGCCACATCCATGCACAGATATTCACGTGGGCTGCAGCCAAAGGAGCAAGGCACTGTGACTGAGCTTCACTCAGGAGCAGTGGCAGGGGTCAGGATCCAACCCAGCAGGGCTCACCAGCAATGGGCCCCTCCCAGCACTTCCACACGGCACAAGAACCCATCAGGACCCTGTGTGATGGATAGAGCCCAGCTCAGAGGAAAGGCCTGTGCAGTTGGTCCTCTTTGATCCAAAACTCCTTTTTCTTCCCTTTAAACCATAACTCTGCAGGCAGAAAACAGTTTCTGAGCCATCCCTTCTCCTCTTTGATCAAAGAAAGGAAGTCCAACACCAACCAGTGTGGATCAGAAGATGTGAAACTGGAGTGTTCATCTTTACACCAAGGAAGAGGCTCTCACCAGAGTAGGAGCAACAGAGCAGCATCAAAGCGGTGCCACCCAAGTCAAGGTGAGAGCCTTTTCCTTGGCTTCTAAAAAAGGAAAAGGAGGAGCAGGTCAAACACAACACTGCTACCATGGCCAGGCAGCAATAGCACTGTCACTTCCAGACAGAAAGGCTTCACAGTTTGAAAAACTAATTTTATGTGGAAGAAAGGCCTCTAAAGCAACAGAATGGTCTGTCAGAAATCATCTGAAATCTGTATGCTGGTTTTTTCTGCAATAAAAATTTAAAAAACCAAACATGGCTATTTTGGACTTTCCCCTTTGTTTTCCACTAACAGATTGATAGCCTTTCATGAAATCTTCTAGTTGGGATAAAATGATTTTCATTGAAAGTCAGGAGAACAGGTGGCCCATGGTGACCCTCCCTCAAGTATCACCTAGACAGCAACTCCCCTGACCCATGATGGCTCTTCACTGCAGGGATTTGTTTGAGCCCACCTGCACGCTCTTTGCTCAGCCTGGAGCACCACCAGTCTGCTGTTGGGCTCTTGCATGACCCTGGAGGGGACACATACAGGTCCCAGCACCAAGGCCAAGATGTGGGGACAGCTGGTTAGGAGTGGTGGCATATGGGAATCATCTGCTCTGACACAGCTCAGGAGACATCAGATGTTGGACAGCTGGGGAAGGGCAACAGAATGGAAAGGCCACCAGCCCTGGCAATGCCCAGGAGCACTGCTAGTGGCCCAGAGCCAAGAAGTGTCATCCCTGAGTAATTGAACCAAGAGGGTTGTGGCATCTCTGATGGCACCTGAGCACCCAGACAGCCTGTCTGATCCCTCAGGGGTACTTGGCCTGCTGGGTGGGATGAGCAGGACTGATTCCCATTTCATATTCACCATAAAATGGCCTCAAGCTGTGCCAGGGAAGGTTCAAGTTGGACACCAGGAAGAATTTCTTCACTGAAGGAGTGATTAAACATTGGAATGGGAGGTGGTGGAATGCCCATCCTTTGAGGTGTTGAAGGAACGGTGGACATGGCACTCAGTTCTCAGGACTGGCTGACAGGGCGGCGATCAGTCACAGGCTGGACTCGATGGTCTCAGAGATCCATTCTCACCCTGTGACGCTGTGGTTCTGCATTGAAGGGTTTACACCAAACCAGGGTTGCTGTGGTGAGCTGGGGCAGGGACAGCACCGAGCAGGCTGCAGCAGCTGCCTCACAGGTGCTCGCAGGGCTGGCAACAGCGGCAGGGGAGCCATAAAGGTGCAGTATTGATATTTAGCCTGTGTGGCTGTCACTCGTTCCTTTAAATGCCTTTAGCTTCCTTCTAATAAAAGAGAAATCATAAAAAAAACCCACAAAGGACCCTTCAGTGCCAGCGAATACCAATGTGGCGGGGCTGTGCATTAGCATGCGCGGCGCCCGCTCCATCTGCATGTTGTGTTCCGTGTGACAACATCCCAGAATACAGATTTGGGCCGCCAGCATCCCGAGAGGTATTAGCAATCGCCTATCAGACAGGAAGAGGAGCAGTCCCTGCTGTTGTAAACAAGGGGGGGTTTTCTCTGCCTCTTTCTCTGGGGGGAGTTCAGTGAATTGAAACAAGCTCATTCCTGCATCTTGTTAGTTCCTGTTCTTCAGCAGAGCACGGGTCACCTGCCTTGGGCAATAGAAGAAAAAAATCTGGAGGTGTAGAGAGCACCCCAAAGGGTCCTTCACCTGCTGGTGGCGATGAACCACGAGCATGAACGTGCTCCTCATGAACTACTTTGAACTGAGCATGTGCTCCTCATGGCATACACAGGGGTCCACCCAGCCACAGAGGACCCTGACAGCCCCAACACAGGAGGGACAGTGTTCCCACTCAGGAGATGTGGACAGGTGCTGGCAGCAAGCAGAGCACAGGCTTTTCTCCTTGTATTCAGAGGCAGCAAGGAAATCTGATGAGGTATCTCCAGGCATAGATGGGAATACAATGGGACAGATAGACTTGGAGCAATCCCATGGTGTAGTTGGATATGGGCAGCCCTATGGCAAAGAGAGACATGGGGAAAACCCACAGCCCAGGTGGGTGTGAGCTATCCTCACAGCACTGATGGACACAGGCCATGACCTCAGCACAGACAGACATGGGCTGAGAAGTAAAGCAGCCCCTATAACACAGCTGGACATGGGGCATCCCTGTGGCTCAGGAACACCCCCAGGACACAGATGGATGCAGGACATCCCCATGGCACAAGCAGATGTGGAGTATTGACACGGTGGGGATGGAAGAGTAAGAGGGATGAAGAGTGAGTGAGGAGGACAGAAGCTCTCCATGTACATATGAGCCACCACACCACCAAATCCCAGCTGGGACCTGCAGCCCCTGAGGCACAGCCACAGCCAGCCGGTGCCACTGCTCTGCCACCACGCGGCACAGCGCCAGCGAGAGCGCAGTGATGGATCATTGCAACTCACACACAGCCCTCTGAGTAAAAGCCTTATTAAGAGTTCATTCGTTTTATAAACTCCTGGTGCAATCCGCAGGGGAAGTCAGATGGCCCAGCCTTACAATATTCTGGGTAAACACTGAACACGTGTTGGGCAATTTTAACCAGATCAATTTGCCTAGGAGACCAATGGAGGAACCAAAAAAAAAAGAATAATAAAGATCAAATTAAATATGGGGAAACATCCACTGGGAGAGGCTATAAAGAAGAGCAGAAAAATACAGAGCAGGACGGATGGATGGACAGAGACACAGAAGACATTCAGACCTACCTCTGAAGCCATGAAACCTAAGTCCATAAATCAGTATCAAAATCCTTAGGTCCACAAGATGGGGGGAAAAGTCCTCCATAGCCATCTTCCAGACATCACTGAGGCCCTGGAGGCCTGAGCAGTCCATTTCCCAGAGCATCTCTCCTCCTCCAGCAGCCACCAACCTAGTCACAGCCACGCAGTGGCTCCTCCAGTCCCATCCCATCCCCACCGTGCCGGCCGGCCCTTGGCATCCTCCTCCCCACCACATGCAGGATGCCGAGCGCTTCCTTCATCACCAGGTGCTTCCAGGCTGCCTCCTGCCCCTGGGGGCTGTGGGTACAACCCCTGGGCCCCCCTGGGTCAGGGCCTGGCCGGCTGCTGGCTGCAGGGTCAGCACTGGTCTTCGGTCATGGACGAGCAGCGAGTCCACGGAGGGTTGACAACATACACAGGCGCACGAGCGCGCACACACACACGGGAACACCTCTTTCCGTTTTCCAGGATGGAGAGTTTGTTTGTTTTTTTTTTTTAATCCTTTTTTTCCTTTTTGCAAAAAAAATGCAAGCAAAAGAGAAAAAAAAAAAACCGAAACCCAAGGTTTTCTATTGAAGGTACATCTCTTCTTCAATATGAAGACATTAACTGGATTGAGTCGGATCCCCCATGCAGTGGTCAGTGAAGTCCTTTGGTAGTTGCCGGAGCGGCACCCGGGTGGGATGGCAGGGAGCTGCAGAGACATCTGAGGACACTTCCACCCAGTCCGTGAGCAGAGAGGGGAGCAGGGTGAACCAGGAGGGCTGGGGCAGGGAGGAAGGGCGAAAGAAGAAAAAGGAAGGTGGTTCCTCTGGACAGGATGCTCCATCTCGTGCCTCTCCCTTCCCCAACAGCCCCTTTTCCTCCTTCTCAGTTTCGACCACTGCTCACTGGTGGCAGGATTGGAGTCTGGTCTCTAGGGTTTGGGTTTGCTTCCCCAATGCACATTGGTTTGTCTTCATTGTTTTTTATGATTTTTTTTTTGTTTTGCTTTGCTTTTTAAATATATGATTTGTACATATTTATACGTATTTATACGCTGTCCCCCATGACATTGGTAAGTGTGCTTCTGTTGGTGAGGAACGGAAGTCACCAGTCAGAGGTGAGTCCCAGGAACATCCTTGGGCTGCAGTGGCAGTCCCCAGGCAGCAGTGGCTCCTCTGGCAGCGCTGCCCCACGTCAGTTCCTCCCCTCCCACCTCTGCCCTCCCCGGCCCCTCCCCGTGGGACAAGGGACGTCATGCCATCGAGGTCGGAGACTGGCTCATCTGTACTCGCATGGACTGCACGCTGTTCAGGATCTTCTTCTGGTGCCCAGCCAAAGTCACCCCTATTCTCAGGAGGTCTCTGGAAGACAGGCAGACAGAGGAAAGTCAATGGGAAGCTGAGGGTGGTGAACCTGGTTTGCTGTTGCTAAGGGACCTTATCACTCTCTACAGCTTCCAAAAGGGTGGCTGTAGTCAGGAGGGGTTGGTCTCTTTCACCAGGCAGAACCAGAGGACACAGTCTCAAGCTGCATCAAGGGAAATATAGCTTGGATATCAGGAAGAAGTTTTTTATGGAAAGGGTGATGAAGTTCTGGAATGGTCTGCCTGGGGAGGTGCTGGAGTCACCATCCCCAGATGCATTCAAGAAAAGACTGGATGTGGCACTGGAGCCATGGTTTCTTGAGGTATTAGGGCATGGGTTGGACTCAATGATCTTTAAGGTCTCTTCCAACCCAGTCATTCTGTAAATTCTGTGGAGGTAAGCTCAGCTGGAACATCCACAGAGCCCAAGCATGGCCCCATGAGCATCACTGAGAACAGGGAGACACCCAAACATTGACCCCCAAATAGTGAATGTGGCCACCTCCAGACTCTGGGTGACCAATGTAAGGGATGCTCACACCTGAACTGACCTCCCCACCTCCCCAGCTGGGCAGCACCCCGCTTTTGGGCAACTCACTCGGATGTCATCTGGGCCACCAGCTGCAGGGAGGTGAAGCCAGCGGTCAGGAAGCTGTCCCGGTACTGGCTCATCTTCACAGCACTCAGCCAGTCGTCTACTGAGGTAAAGGCAGTGAAGTCAGGGATGGAGCGGTCGAGGAGGGGCTGAGAAGGCCTGAAACAGGACACACCGCTGGGGACAAGCCTGGCTGGCACCAAGGGGCTGCCCTGCCTAGCACAGGGACACACTCCCCAGTCCACTCTCGGTATCCCTGTGCTCCCCCAGCACACACCCATGGAAGGCCATGAGGAAAGCCTGTCCCATGGGAACACTGCCGTGCCAAGCAGTGCTTTGCAAGCTCACACACTGCATTCCATCTGTGGGAGCCACAGGGATGAGGCAGCAGCAGAGCAGCCACCACACCCAAATGGTCACAGACCATAAAGAATCAATAGCAAAGAATTATTGCTGTTGCTCGGCTAAAAACCGCATGTTCTTTGTCTGACTGTCAGGCAGAGTGAAGACAGAACCCCCCGGCCCCCATCTCAGGATTTATGGATTCTTGAGCCGCTCGGGAAGCCTTCCCCTACGGAGTGGGAGGGTGGCAGGGAGCAGCCCCACACCCTGCACTCACACAGCGGTGATGGTCGCCACAGTTTTGAGGCTTGCCGGGTTGCGGATCATTTTGTCGAGGGTGTTGACGATCTCGGTGAAGCGCGGGCGGGTGTTGCGGTCCTTCTGCCAGCAGTCCAGCATCAGCTGGTGCAGGGCGGCCGGGCAGTCCATGGGCGGCGGGAGCCGGTAGTCCTGCTCGATGGCGTTGATGACCTGAGGATGGATGAGGACGGATGAGTGAGGGGGGAAAGTGAATGATGAAGGGATGAAGGACTCGGGGAGCTCCCTGAGCTGTTTGTGCAGGCAGAGGGGCTGCAGGCAGCCGGGGAGGGATGGCCAGCCTGGCTGATCAGCAGCCGAGGCAGCGGGAGGAGCCGGGTGCTCTCCGAGGTTAATCTGCGCTCTGATGCTCCGCGGCTGCAGTTCCTCCCAGCAGAGAGCTGCCACTCATTATCTCGGCGGATCTCGCCGGAGTGCAGCAGTCACACTTCCAAAGCTCCTTCCCCGCTCGTAAACCCTCTGAACATTTTCAAAGGCCCTGCAGCTTGCTGAAGTCCAATTACCAGCCCACTGGCTTTTCTTTCCAATTTTCCTCCTTGCATCGTCTCACTCACCAGCCTGTTTCATCTCCAAACCGAGTGCTGCTGAGACTCCAGGAAGGAGCAGAGAGCCCTTCAGGAAGGGATTTCTTTTGGGAATGAGCACCCCCTGGCCCCCAGAGCAGTGTGGATGACCCCCAGTGCTTACATCTTGGTTGGACATGTCCCAGTAGGGCCTCTCCCCGAACGACATCACCTCCCACATGACGATGCCGTAGCTCCAGACATCGCTGGCCGAGGTGAACTTGCGGTAGGCAATGGCCTCTGGTGCTGTCCACCTGACAGGGATCTTGCCCCCCTACAGAGAAAGGAACTTCAGCTGAGAAACATCTCCCTAGGCAGAGGAGGCTGAATGCCCATGAGTCAGGGTTGGGGCCATCCCACATATCCCAAACCATGGGTTCCTGGCGACCCCCACCAAGGAGTGCACAGGTGGCACCTGACGGGACGAGGAGGCAGGAGCCAAAAACAACTGCATGAATGTATCTTGTACCTGCCTAAATGGCTTAGCTGAACAAAACAAATGGGTTTATCCAAGGATTTACCCCACTGACTGACACCACCCCACTCCAGCTGCCCTGCAGGACCCAGCACATCAGTGGCCTGTCCCCAGGTCCCTTCCCAGGGAGTCACCAGGTGACAAGGCTAAACACGACTGGGCTAGGKGTCACAGGTGAGGAGCCACAAGTATCCCCATCCCTTGGCCTTCAATGGAAATGAGGTTGAACTAAAAGCATCCTCCACAGATTCATCTGGGCTCCTATAGCTGCCAGAAGGTCCTTCCAGCCTTACTTTTGAAGTGGAAGGCAAAAAGCAAAACACCTTTAAAAGCCAATGGAAAGCACTGGTGTAGGAAAATGCCTTTGGCAGAGAGCTCCTCATTTCTCACAAAGACTCAAAATCAGGCTCAGCATCTCAAGGCACCCTGCCAAGGCAGGGCAGGTCCCAGGGCCAAAGGCCATGCCAAGGGGACAGGGATGTGAGGAAGGGCTGCATGCACAGAGGGACTGCTGCCCGGAAAAGCTCCATAAAATAACCACAGAAAAAGCCAAGGGATAAGGAAAACCACAGACACACGGAAATTTTCTTGGGGGCAGGCCTGCACTGTGAATCGTTTAGCACAATCATTTTCCACAGCCTTTCCGAGGACGCGTCAGCCGCTCTTGAAGGATGAATGGCAAAAAATTTGATTTGAATAACTACAAATGGAGAAATTAACTGCTAGGTTGTTTTTCCTGCCTTTTCCCCAGAGCGAAAAGCCTGCTGTGGGAGGCAGAGTGATGCAATCGCAGGCACAGCATCACTTCCCAGCTGCCGGGGAGATCTATTATGGCCCAAATTAAATAAAAACACAGATGAGATAATCTCTTTTTATCTCTGAAGGTGGGGAAAAGACTAATTCATGCCTCATCTCAGCAGCTACTGCTGGGGTCTTTGAAGGAAAAATAAAAGCTGGGTGTCTGCTCAAAGGCTGCTGCCTGCAGGAAGGGTCTGGGAAGGGAGTGGGGCAGGTCTGGGGGGAACAGGAACATCCCATTGAGCAGGGCAGGGACAGTGAGGGGCTGTAACTGGGCCAAAACATTGAGTCAGCCTTAAAGGCATGCCCCTGGCTTTCCCATCTTAGCAGCTGGAGCCAGCCCTGGCACTTGGGCACAGCTCAGCAGCCCAAGGAACTGCTTTGGCAGGAGCTGGTGCAGCCTCATGCCGGCACCCACCTCACACACTTCTATTAATCCATTAGATGAGGTCAGCCTGCTGCTCATCCCTGTCCCCTCTGATCATCCTTAACACCCCTCAGGGGCTCACAAGCAGGACAATGGCCATGGTGGGCAGCTGGGGGTCCCCTGGGGTAGCCAGAAGCAGGGGGAGAAGAGAGCTGCTGTTACCTACAAATGAGTTAATTAAGGAAGAGAAGGATGTCTGGGGAATGGCAGAACTCCTGTTAGGCTTGGCTCTTTAATTTATGCTTGGAACAAGTTTCCCGCAGGAAAAAGCAGACCAGACCCGGTGCACTGGGGGAAGGGGTGTTAAAACACCATCGCTGTGCTGCCAGCAGTTGCTGTGATCTCCCTGCCTCCCCTTCCTGTCTCTCCAGGGACTCCTCTGTGCACCTTTCCTCCACAGAGGAGAGGGAAGAGGCTTATCTGTAAGCTGCAGAAGGCAGAACGGTGCTTAGGGAGGAGGGAGGTGGAAAACTTCTAAAAAGGAGGAAGAGAAACTAGGGAAAAGAAGATAATTTGTGGAAACTACAGCCAGGACCTCTGGACCATGAGCCTCCATGGTGGGAACACTCATGAGGTACTCCCACCCATGGCAGACTGCACAGCCAGCACCCTTCTCCCAGGTGCAGGACACAGGGAATGCTGGGCAGGAGAACGTCCTGCAGGAGGTACCTACCAGGGAGCTGGTGTAGGTGGGGTCAGACGTGTCGTCCTGCAGGTAGCGCGAGAGGCCAAAGTCAGACACTTTGCACACCAGGTTGCTGTTGACCAGGATGTTCCTGGCAGCCAGATCTCGATGCACATAATTCATCTCTGCCAGGTACTTCATCCCAGCAGCAATCCCTCTGAGCATTCCCACCAGCTGGATCACTGTGAACTGCCCATCGTTTTGCTGCGAGCACAAAGAGCAGGCACTGGGGTGAGCATCAGACCCCACAGTGAGGGACCAGGGCCACTCACCCTGACCTCAGGAGCATGCTGCACCTCCCCAGAGGACTCCAGCTGCCCTGCCTAATTACAGCAGAGGTAAGCACCCCAAAAGACACATTTTGGAGATGTATGGCACACTCCAGCCAGCTCCCAAACTAAGCAAACAGGCTGGGATTTACAAACAGGACAAGAACATCTCATTCCCAAATCCCACAGCCCACACAGCCCCGCCTCGTGGGGCATCACAGCATCACTTCCCAGCTTCCAGGGAGATCCATTGTGGCCTAAATTACCCGCAGGAAGGAGTCCAGGGCGCCGTTCTCCATGAACTCTGTGATGATCATGACCGGCCGGCTCTTGGTGACCACCCCTTCCAGGCGGATGATGTTGGGGTGGTCGAACTGGCCCATGATGCTGGCCTCGCTCAGGAAATCGCGGCGCTGCTTCTCCGAGTAGCCAGCCTTGAGCGTCTTGATGGCCACGTAGATCTCCCGCTTGCCTGGCAGCTTCAGGCGCCCTTTGTACACCTCTCCAAACTCCCCTGAGGGCACATGTGGAAGCATGTAGGTTGGAAGTGACCTCCAAGATCACTGAGTCCAACCTTTGATCAATCAACACCAGAGCTACCACCTCCTCCTCCACACTAAACATTGCAAAGAGCAAGGAGTCTTTGCCCAGCTGAGAAATGGCAGCCAATTCACACTTCAACAATGCTCTCCCCTACAAACCTGCCCACCTGTCCTCTTTAAAAGGGCCAATGTCTGCTGCTGGGGACGTGTTTAGGTTTGCAACCTTCTTCAAGGTGACAGAGCCCAACATCGACACAGGCACCCACCTGTGCAAGCCCCCACAAGGAGGATTTGCAGGCAAAGAGAATCCACTTTGGACTACCTCAATCACAAAGAGAATCACACTTAAGGACTACCTCAAATATCAGGCGTCAGTGTTGTTAATCTCAGCTGCCTTTCTGCACATCACTTATCTTGGGGTGGGAAATAATTGGGCTGTTTACATTGCTGCTCTCTGATTTAAAATACAGAGAACACAGGAGGGCTTTCACTTCACTAAAGCAAAATTTGCCTGCAGAGGGATTATATTTAAGCCATGTTTGCTGCCACTTTGCCTTGATGAGCAGCAAAGGCCAAGTGATACATTGCTGAACTTGATCCCAAACAAACTGACTCATTGCTTCCTCACAGCTTCCACTCCCTGACTTCTCACTTTCTCCTCTAAGAGTATGACACAGTTATTTAAAAATGGCAATAAAACAGCACAGATCACACACACACGCATGTGTGTGTATATATACATATGCAGGGGAGTATGGCACAGACTACAGCGAGGTTGAGCTTTTCTTGTTATCTCATGGAAAAGCCACATGGAAAATCCCAAGAGGCCCCATGGTCAGCCAGTGAATCCATTCCTGGAGCCTTTCCCACAACAGAGGAACTTTGAAAGCATGACACAAGCTCATGTCCACCCTAACCCACCCAGGAAAGCCTGATGTTTCAAGGCTTCATTGGGGCCTTCCAGGTGAAGGACCATATGTGCTCCCGCACAAAGTTGCTCCAGGTGGATGCACAGCCACACAGGAGCAGCAGAGGGCAGGGAAGGATGGGCAGCAGGACACAGAGAGACCCACCTGCCCCAATGACCTCTTCAATCTTCACAAAGGACACATCGATCTCCTTGGCAAACTCTCGGACGGCTTCGTTGGGGTCCTCGTAGGTGAAGGGGTCAATGTAGATCTTCATCCCTGGAGACCCTTGTCACAGGGAAGACAGGAACAACAGCAAAAGGGAGAGAATTACAGAAACAGGGTTAATAGAATTGTTGGGGTTGGAAGGAGCTCAAAGTTTACTCCATACCATCCCTCACGAGCAGGGACACCTTCCATTAAACCACTTTGCTCCAAGCCCCATCCGACCCAGCCTTGAGCAATGCCAGGTACAGTGGATCCCCATGGTCTCTGGGCAGCCTGGAAAACCAACAGCAGTTGTACCATGGCCAAGAACTGGAGACCCTTCTGTCCTCACACTCTCCACTAAGTGGCTGCTATCACTGTACTCACCTACCCAGACCCTTATCATCCCCTTCAGGCCACCAATTCACCCAACTCTGCCCTCCACTCCTCTCCCATTATCCTTCCTCCTTCTCCTCCACGGCAATGGGAGCAGTTACAGACCTGAACTACAGCACGCTGGCTTTACAGTGAAGCCTTTACGAGGCTCCACGTGTTAGTGAAGAAATATTTATTTACCCAAAAAGGCCTCTGATGGCTTTGTGGCTGCTACTAAATTGACAGAGTGCAGCAATTATGACCAACAACCGGCGTGGATCCGTGAAATACGGCTTGGCCGGACGCCGGGACACGCGTGCGCTCCTGAGCCCGGGGCAATGTGTGTCACAGGATCTGGCCAGGCTGCAGGGACATGCACAAAGTGGGCTCTTGCCCTTTTCCAAGGGGGAAAAAACAAAAACAGGTCTGCAGATTTCCCAAATGGGTTTGCAGATGTCACGTTTGGATGGCAGGGGCTTACGGAGCTGCCAAGGGCACAGTGAGGACACAGGGCTCAGCCAGACACCTGGGTTGTGGTGCCACCCAAAAGGGACTTGCAATGGGCTGTGGTGTCCCCCTGGGCACAGCTTCCTGTGCCATTTCTCACCCAAAAAGGGGACTGTGAATGGCACAGCAGCCCCTCAAGGTCATCTCTGGAGGAGACCAGGAGGGACATCGCTGCCCAGTCCCCTCCCCAAGGTACTTCACCCTTACAGGGATTAACAGCCCTCAGTTATACTGCTCAGGACCCTTCCAAGACCATGATCCCATCACACCAGTGCTTCCCAGAGTCCCTCCAGAGCTGGCATACAGATGGATGCATGGACCACAGCATCACCTCTGCACCAGGAATCTAAATCAGCTCCCAGCTGTGAAATAATTCAGGAAGAAGCATGAAAGCCTCACAGTGGGCACTGCTGGTGCCAAACAGCCACGAGGGGAGAGTTGTGGGGCATCAAGGACTCAGGAAGGACCAGGCAGGAGCATCCTCACCCCCAAAAGGGGCCTTTGGGGCAGAAGTTCGGCACCTCAGAGGCAGGGGAGGCTGCAATGAAGCCATCTGTGCATCTCCCACTTCATAAATCCCTTTATGGCTCTGTCTCATACACTTTAACTGCCCCATAAATTCTTTTACAAGAGCAGCTGATGCTCCAGCCAGGATTACAAAGGGATTTACAGGATCGTAACGGAGACTAGCTCACTGATCAAAATATTGAAAGAACACAGGAGAAAACAATGCCCAAGTTTCTCTTCCCTGTTAACACAGGCTGGTTTTCAAATACCCTCTGATGTGTCCTAGGCCCAGTAATGACCAGGATGAGCTCCCCCCTCATCCTCATCCCACGCAAAATGAGGGATTGAGCACCTAAACCCACTCCTCATCTCTGCCAGCATCTGCCCCCAGCTCATCATTCCCTCACCAGCAAAAGCTGGGTGAAATTCCAGGTTCTGGAGCATACCACCAAAGGCACTCATGGTGAGCCCGCCTGCAAAGAGCTTTGTGCTCTTAAAATCATCCCAAGAATCCTGAAAACTGGATTAGGCCATTTTTCACCACTCTTGAAAAGTTGAATGCTCTGCACCACGACCCTGACTCCAGCCAATTCCTTCTGGCATCACACTTCCTTGGCAATAAATATCATGGGGACAGAGAAAAACCCTTCCTGCTGAACTGCTGGTGCTTCAACAGGGCGTTTTTTCTTCTTTCCCCAATCTGAAAGCTCCCAGTGAAGCAATGGAAAGGATAAACCACAAAAAATTACACCCTGAGACCCCATCTCACCCCAAAATCCACTTGGAGCACTCTGCCAGCAGCAGGTGATCCCAGGGGGCTGCTGCAGGGATGGCAGAGCTGTGCTGGGAGGCTGTAATTGCTGTGCCACTGAACACATGGTGATTTGTTCCAGAGGATGCTCTCATTACTCCATTAGTTGCTCACCACAAATTTCCCACCTGTTTTGCTCTGCACTGACGGAGCGCCCAGAGGCTCACTAACCTTGACAGGGCACTGCTGGCACCCTGGATTTCTGACACCAGTCATCACAGCCCCCAGGTTTAGAAACACAGGACAGGCACATGCTTCAATTGCTTCCCTACCTAGATTGAGCATCCTGGATTTTGGGGTGCTTGGAGCCAGCTAGAGATGCATGTATAGTAGGGATTGCCTCAAAACAGGGTGAAAATGTGAAAAATCAGTCTGTCTGCAGCCTAATGTGAGTTTATCCATCAGGCATCAAATTAACCTTGCCCTGTCCCCCACAGTGCAGCAACATGGAGAAAACAGGGAGGAAAAGCACAGGTCTGTCATCACCCAGTGATGCTTGGAAAAGAGTTTTTTGTTTGCCAGGAGGTTCAGGGCCCCCTTAAGTGCTAGCACCACGTTGGGAGGGTTCAGTGTGATGCCAAGAGGGTCTAAAGAGATCCAATGTGCTTTGCTCTCTTGGCTGGGCTCTCCTGCTTATCTCCACTCCCTCTTTAGCTCTCTCCAGCCCTCCTGTTCTTCTCAGTCAGGCCAATTGCTCCATCCCCATTCCTTCCCTCTGCTCATCCATACTGCTCCCCACCTTACCCACCCATCCCTCCTCCATCCCTGCATCCCACACCTCTTTCCCCCAAGGAGGCACCCAGGACCAAGATGGTGCTTCCCACAAGCAAACTGCACCTGGGAAGCAACTCTAGGAGAGAAGAAATGGGATTTCCATCCCACAGAGATGGGGATGGAACCAGCAGACACCAGGAAAATCCTGGCCCCCAAAGCTGCTTTGCTGCTTTATTTTCATTCCCAGTGCTGGCTGCTGGAGGGGCACCAGAGCAGACATTACACACAAATAAATCAGGAATTAATTCTGCTGCACAGCTCCACCAGCCACAGAGGTCTCCTAGGAAAAGCTCAGGCTCTCCTAATTGTTTGCCAAGGGAATCAGCAGCCCAAAGCCAGTCAAATATTCCCAGTCACTGGCTGCACATCCTTCCCAGAGCAAGGTACAGAGCAAGCACCAGCCACACAGCCAGGACAGCAGCAATGCCAGCAACCTCATGCTCCCAAAATCCAGAATCCCTCTAAATGCTCAGCATCAACCCAGACCCAGACAGAGCCCATGGCAGGAGATCAGGGGCTCACCTTCCCTCTGAATACCCCTTTTCTCCCTTCTCTCCTCCTTTGGGAGTCTTCACAGCATCATCTCCCCGTCCCCTGTCCCCTGACATACCCCCAGATCCATCATCATTCCTCAGATCCATCATCATTCCCCAGATCCCTCCTGGTACTCTTCTTTCCCACCCACAGTGCTGCACCACTGCAGCCCGCCCTCCCCACACCCTGCAGACACATGTGGCCATCTCCASTCCCACCCTGAGGTCCTGTCCATCTGCCATGGGGCTCCCACCACCCCCCAGTCCCCCCTGCAAGGGGATGTGAGTGGTGCAGGTTTGGGAGTGTCTCCCATCTGCTTTTCCCACTTTCCCTGCTCACCTCTGCCGGTGCTGTAGTGCTGCAGTTTATCACTGTACACGGCCTCCTTGCTGTAGGCACGCTTCCTGGGAGAACAGGGGACACAACAGCCGGGATTCAGGCAGCAGCAGCTGCTGGTGGCCCCAAACCACTCCCCTGCCACCAACGCTCCATGAGCAGCGGCATCGTGCTGCTCCCCCTGGCCACACGGGTCCCCCACCCCACCCCTCCCACCCCTAATCTGCACCTTAGCACCTCCCCCTTCCAGGGACACTGATCCCACAGGGACCCACCTGCTGCAGACGATGGAAATGGCCACCAGGGAGACGATGAAGACCACCCCAGCCGCTGCAGAGCCCGCAATCAGGGGCAGCTGCTCTCTCAGCTCTGACTTGTAATCGTCTGTGAGAGAAGAGGGACAGGGTCAGCCCTCCCTGGCCCCTCACAGAGTGAGAGCAGCCCTTGGGAAGGGATCTCCTCTGATCCCAAGGTGGTGGGACAAGGGGGATCCAGGCAGGGTGGTCAGCTGAGGCAGGGGATGAGCCAGTGCCACGTTGCACTGGTGTATAGCTTGGTTCATACACCCTTGGCTTAAAGGCAGGGGAGAGAAGATTCTGGAAATAACATCAGACCAACGTGCATGGGCCCAGTTTCCCAAAGGTGGCTTTGTCCATGGCTTTACCATTTCTCTTTCCTCAATAAATTCATTTATTAAGCAACCTGATCTACCAGAAGGTGTCTCTGCACAAGGCAGGGGGCTGGAACAAGATGAGTTTTAGGGTCCCTTCCAACCCAAACTTTTTTGAGACTCTATGATTTAAACGTGTTGGCCACTTAGACCAATTTTAACATGGGGTCTCACAGGCACAAAACTCCAACAAGTTGTAGGAGAGGAGGAGAAAACCATTAATAACCAAGGCAGCCAGAGAATACTGTGCCAAGACTTCACCCAGATCAGACATCAGAGAGTTCACACAATTGATATCAAAACTCATACAATGGTGAACTTTGGGAGCGAGGCTCAGGAGAACCTGGGAACCCTTACTGCAGGTCTGCTTCCAGGTTTTAATATCTCAAGATAAGACAAAGTCCTTTTGCAGAGCCATGGCACCCACACCATCCCTTCCCCACCAAGCATCCCTTGGAACCTCCTTTGTCTGCTCAGCCTCCCCTGCATGCTTCAGCAGCAGGCTGGGGTGAAAGCCAAGGTGGCACCAGGAGGACTGGACATGCCTGGGGGAACACCCAAAAAGCTACTGGCACCCTCCATGTGTCTCCCCCATTTTTCCTGCCCCAGCACTGGTGTGGATACTCTCAACAGGCAGTATCCAGCAGATCCCACATTCCTGGGGCTTCTGTAGCATTCCACAAATACCCCTCTCTCCAATGCCCCATCAAGGTCTACCAGGTTGTGCCACCAGCCACATGCAAGGGTTAAAATAAAACTCATCCAAAAGAAAGCATTTAGCACTCTTTAATCTGTATTTTTTACTCTGCAGTTAATTACTGGCAACTAGATTTATCTCTTGCATGCTGCTTAAATCCTGAGAAATTCTCATCTAACAATCAATTATTATTTAATAAGCTACACAATCCATTCTTATTAAATTTCAATTAATTGCTTATTTGAGGCAGGATTTTTCTTCTCGCTTCTCTAATCCTGAATATTTGAGGCATTGGAGGGGGGTTTATTACCATTTCCTTCCCTTTGGTCACCCAGCATGGTTTTCCTCTTCCCACCCCAGCTGGCACTCGACATGAATGCATGCTTGGGGTGACCCGTTTTAGGGAAGGAGAAAAGCTTTAGGGAAGAAGAAAAGCTTTAGGGAAGACAGGCAGTGAGGCTGGGAGCCATGGATGTCACCTAAGCAGAGAAGGAGCCACACCAGCAGCAACAGGGAGCGGGCTCTCAGCTGCCCCAGGGGTAGGAGGATGTAGTGGTTTTGGTTCACCAATTCAATATTTCCCCAATTTTAAAATTTCATTAAATTCACTAATTTCACTTCCCTAAATTTCCTCCCATTCCAAACCATGACACAGGACCTGCTTCACTCACCAACTTCTGGATAAGCTGAGATTCCTGAAGCTGAGATTAATGGAAAACACTCCCATGAGTTAGCAGTTTCCAAAGGAAGCCAGTGTTTGTGGGTGCAAGGAAGGGCTGGGGCCAGAAGAAGCCATGAAGGTCACGAGCTGGCCCAACACACCTTTGGCATGGGAAATCAGCTTTTAGATGGGTCTGACCATCCCAGCTTTGCCCTGATGGTTCAGATGGACTCCAAGTATCCCAGACCCTTCCTCCAAGGGTCTACAAGCCTCCTCCCACCCATTACTGTGTGCCAGACTCACAGCTGGTGCCAGGGGCTTCTGTCCCCACAGCTCAAGGCAGCAGAGACAGAAATAAATAGTGGGGAAAACCTGGAGCTGAGAGATGGAGAGCGGATCGC
Organism: Cardinalis cardinalis; assembly: GCA_014549065.1. NCBI lineage: Eukaryota > Metazoa > Chordata > Aves > Passeriformes > Cardinalidae > Cardinalis > Cardinalis cardinalis. The sequence goes on along the minus strand of JACDOX010000125.1, from coordinate 718,930 downwards.
TCCTCCCGCCAGCGGTTAATGAGACACCGCCGTAAATCACCTGGCTCCTGCCACGCTGCCTGCTGGGACAGAGCTTGGTGCACACAGGCTCCTTCAATCCTACACTAGAGCACATGGAGACACGGCCGTGCTGCTGGGACAGAGCTTGGTGCACACAGGCTCCTTCAATCCCACCAGAGCACATGGAGACACGGCTGTGCTGCTGGGACAGAGCTTGGTGCA
>JACDOX010000125.1:661306-718478 GCA_014549065.1 Cardinalis cardinalis | reverse complement strand
AGAGCACATGGAGACACGGCTGTGCTGCTGGGACAGAGCTTGGTGCACACAGGCTCCTTGAATCCCACCAGAGCACGAGGCTGGAGAACCCACGTTGCTGGGACAGAGCTCCTTGAATCCCATCAGAGCACAAGGCTGGAGCACTGCCATGCCACTGAGAGACAGCTTTGTGCACACAAGCTCCCTGAATTCCACCAGAGAACGAGGCTGGAGACACCGCCACGCCGCTGGGACAGAGCTTTGTGCACACAAGCTCCTCGAGTCCCATCAGAGCACGAGGCTGGAGCACCGCTGGGACAGAGCTTTGTGCACACCAGCTCCTCGAGTCCCATCAGAGCACACGGAGACGCCACTGTGGCGGCTGCACTCACCGTCGGTGAGGGTCTGGAAGCACATCTTGCCGCTGTACTTGCCGTAGCCGGCCACGGTGCGGGCGCGCACCTGCACCACGTAGACCATGCCGGGCCGCAGCCCCTCCAGGCGCGCCGTGTTCGTCTGGCTGCGCGCCATGGACGAGTTGTACTCGTTGTGGTCCTGCGGGCACCCACAGAGAGCCACCCTCAGTGGGACAGGGACAGCGGGAATGCCGCCCAGCTGTCTGTCCCTGCTGAGGGCAGGGATGGGGTTTGGCTGCAGGAGGATAAAGGAGAGGCTCTGGTTCTGTGTCAGAGGCATCCCTGACCCAGAGGATCCCACAGGAAAGCCTGGGAGAATTGGGATTGCTCAGCCCAGAGAAGGCTTTGGGGTGACCTAATTGTGGCCTTCCAGTACCTGAAGGGAGCTGCAAGAAGGATAGGGATGGACTATTTATAAAGACCTGGAGTGACAAGACAAGGGGGAATGGCTTCCCACTGACACAGAGTACATTTAGGCTGGATATTCAGAAGAGATTCTCCCCTGTGAGGGTGGGAAGGCCCTGGTACAGGCTGCCCAGAGAAGCTGTGGCTGCCCCGCCCCTGGAAGTGTCCAAAGCCAGGTTGGATGGGGCTTGGAGCAACCTGGGCCAGTGGAAGGTGTCCCTGCCTGTGTCAGGGGGTGGAACAAGATGAGGTTCAAGGACCCTTCAACCCAGGACATTCTATGGTTTTATGAAACAGGACCCACATGGAACTGGGGAGGCCCCTGCAGAACATGCCTCCCAGGCAGCCCCCTGGTCCCCCCCAGAGCAGGGAGCATGAAGTAACAGAGGGAAACAATAAGATCATCCAGAGCAAAAATAATTTATGAACAACAGATTCCTCCTCTTCAAATGATTGACATCCCTGTGCATTTCAGAAACATCCCACAGTTATGGAAACCTCATGTCCCTGCCCACAGCACGGGGGTTGGAACTGAAGGATCTTTAAGGTCTCTTCCAACCCAAACCATTCTGTGACTCCACTAACACCATAATGTGCCCTCTGAGACCCTGCTCAAGCAGGTTCAAGGGCAACTCTCTGCTGAGATCCCCAGCCCCTGCAGTCCTGCTCTGCTGGCACAGGTCCTTGGCCTATACCTACTGTCATTTTTTACCACATTCTCCAGTGCTTTGCTGGTAAGAGGCTGCTGGTGAGATCATCTAATTATTCATACTTAGAGGAATTCATTAGAGCTGGCGAGACACAGGAGAGATGGAACAGCTTGGGCCAGGCACGGTTCATCGCAGGGCCTGGAAGCGTGTCCCCTGCAGGACAGGACAGCTGCCAGGGACAGCACCAGTGGCAGCCAGTGACCCGGGGCAGGGACAACCTCCATAACCTTCCCTGGTCCTCTCCAACCCCCTCCCTTCCTCCTGATGCCATCCCCATGATTCAGGTCCCTGCTAATCCTAGCAAACACCAGAGCCAAGGTGGCCTAGGGCACTGATGTGCTGGAAAAATGCTGCCACAAGGAAGGAATGGCTCAGGTCAGACAGGGCCCTGAGCAACCTGATCTAGTGAGAGGTGTCCTATGGCAGGAGGGTGGAACTAGATGAGCTTTAAGGTCCTTTCCAACTCAAGCTGCTCTGTGATTTTGATTCTGTGATTTAGAATCCACAGGTACAACTCACTCCCACCTTCTGCAGGCAGCTCGGGTGACCTGCTGCCTGTCCTACCTGCCCATCAGAGCCTGTCTCAGAGCCCATTGCTGTTGCCCCTGCCCCCCTGCCCCAGCCCAGCCCCACGGCAGGCAGGGCTCCCCCAGGCTCACCGGGGCCGGCCTGGAGCCCACGGTGCTGCCCACGTCGGGCGTGCAGATGCGGCTCAGCTTCTCGTAGTAGCGGATCTCGTAGTCCAGGATGATCCCGTTGGGCTGCTCAGGCTGGGGCCAGGACAGAGTGATGCTCCTCATGGTGGCACTCACCTGGTGCATGATGGGCACGGTGGAGGGGGCTGCCAAGGAAGAGGAGAGTGAGAAAATTAATGGAGAGGGGTAGGAAAAATGGCCTTGAGAGGGGGGAAATCCCCACGGCATCCCAAATCTCCCATGCCTGTGGCTGGCTTCCCCACAGGACCAGCTCACTCATTAGCAGGGGGAAGATGGCATCTCAGCAGCTTTACATGGAAGCAGAGCAGCAAGTCACTGAGGGAATTCTGCTATTTAAACCAACTGCTCCTTTTAATTAGGGGCTTGGAAATCCTTGGTGTTCCTCCTCCCTGGGAGTGCTTGCTCCAAGGATGTCTCCCATGGTGGGAGAGACACAGCAAAGCTCTCCCCAGTGGGGCAAACCAAGGCTTGGTGACAGGGTCCAGCTGTGTGTGACATCTTTTGCTGTAACAGCCTCTCTGGGGAGCCAGCACTCAGCGCCCAGGGARCTGTGCCACAACTGCCACCCCACACACTCTCAGAAATGAGATGTGGGAGCAAAAATCTGCCACCCTGAGAGCAGTGACAGGGAACCAGGGCAGGGGCACCCCAGCCCAGCTTTGGCTCCAGAGAAGCTGCTGGGGCTGCTCTTAGGGGCTCTCAGGGGATGCTCGTCCTCAGCACCCAAATGTAAATTACTTCTCCCAGTAAAACAGCAACACTGTCCTTCAATCATTAGGGACAATGAGCCACTGAATCAGTCAGGAGACCCTTCTCCAAATGTTTTGTTCCCTCCAAGCTGCACTTATAAAGGGCAGAGTCCAATACAGCCCTAATCCTGAACTTAATCCTTACTTTTCCAAAAGAAAAGTATCCACGTCTGCCCACATCCAAAGGGGCACTGGCATGTCCTGTCCACAGAGTCAGCTCCCAGCCCGGCCATCTCTGCCCTTCTGCTCCCCCTCACCATGCCTGCAGTGCTGGGCAGGGAAAATTCCTCCCCTGTGTGAATCCAAGGAGCACCTGAACCCAGCACAACCAGCCTGGGGCACAGGACGATGCCATGAAGGGAATCTGAGGGTGGCAGGAGCCCTGCTTCTCACGGTTCCAATGGAAAATGTGGAGAGCTCAGCACTGCCTTTGTTTACCCAGAATACTTAATCCTATATTATCTTTTTAATCTCTCCACATCTGCTCCAGGAATATGCTCATGGGCTGAAATTAGGTACTCTGCTGTTTTATTAACTCCCATTAGTTTGGATGGGGCTGGGGAAATGGTTGGGAAAACCCTCTGCAAAGCCAAAGAGATTTTAGAGGGAGAGCACCAATGCTGTGGATATCCCTGGTGAATTTCCATCAGGTTGCCCCACAGCCCAGCATTTTCATGTTTGCAATCAGCCTTTGCAAGGCAAACAGGGACCACTGGGGTACAGACAGACAGATGAGGGTGACCTGGCTGCTCCCAGCWCCCCATGGTGGGAGAAGAACTAAGAAACACCCCAAAAATCCACCTCAGGAAGAAAAAAAGGCCTGGAAACAAGAGGCAGGTTTGGCTGCACGTGGTTCAGCAGACAGCAATGCCAGCCAGGCACAAGTGTAGATTTGTATTCCCTGGAGCCAGGAGACTGAAATATTTACACTGGTTTACACTGAAATATTTACATTGAAATATTTACACCAGGTTTCTCCATTGTGCTATCCAGAGGGAGCAGGATGGTGAAGGCTGCCTGCCCTGGCACAAAGCAGGAATTCCCAATCTCTGTTTAAACCCAGAGCACTTGGGTTTCCATTCCCTCTGATCCTCAGGGCAGCCTAGGAGCAGTTGCCCCCTTGCCATCTGCACACCCACTCCCCCAGCATCCCTGTTTGACCCAGAGCTGCTCATTCAGCTCCTGATGCCTGACTGGGGACAGGAAAGGGAGCCTGGAAAAGGAGACAAGAGGAAAATGATGGGAGAGGGACATGCCAGAGGAGACAGAGCCTGGACTCAGCCCCGGGATGCTGCTCCCTCTGTGCTGTAACACAGTCAGACTGTGCTTCAAGGCTGGATTCACCCCATCTGCCTTCTCCTGACTGGAAAAATGGTGATGCCATTTCATCCCCAAGCAATCTAGAGGGGGATAAAAGCAGGGATCAGATAACCCTCCCACCCTGCCCAGGGCACAGGCAACCCTTCCCTATCCCCATTCCTCTTCCTCCCTCTTCTCCTGGCCGTTCTCCCCACTCAGGGCTGAGGGCACCACAGCCATCACACACCCTCACACCCCAGGAGCTTCTCCTTCTGGACACAGAGCTGGCAGCTGGCACCAGGACAGCCAAACTCCCCGGCACCACCGGCACTCACCAGCCTGGTTGGTGGTGATGTTGACAGAGACGTGCTGCTGAGGGAAGGGGCTCTTGCTGGACACGCCATTGACAGCCTGGATCTCGAAGGTGTAGGGGGTGTGAGCCCAGAGGTTGCTGATGAAGACGCGGGTGTCGGTGAGCCCCAGCTGGCGGGGCACGAAGTCGACGTTGTCGTCGCAGCGCGAGCAGGCGCGCCGGTCCGAGCGGCACTTCTTGCACACGATGTTGTAGGTGACGTCGTCCCGGCCGCCCGTCTCCCGCGGCGGGTGCCACTCCAGGATGATGGACGTCTCGTTGACGATGGAGATGACGTTGCGGGGCCCGGAGGGGACACCTGTGGGGAAGGAGAGGCACTGAGACGGGTCCTCGGCCTCCCACAGAGGCTCCAGCACAGGAAGGACACCCCAGGGCTCGGCAGTATCCACATCTCCTCCCTCAGGAGGGATTTGTGTCCACAGCTTGGCTTAGCTCAGGATCAACTTCTCACATTGGCAACACCAACCACCTGCACTGCAAACAAGTTTCCCAAATGGAGATGACAACTCCTGGGGATGACTCCAAAATACCAACTCCTGTGGTATTTTCAGGGTCCCTCATCGTGGGGAGGAGAGATTAATCTGACTCCACGTTCTTAGAAGGCTAATTTATTATTTTATGATATTATATTAAAGAATGCTATACTAAAACTATACTAAAGAATAGAGAAAGGATACTCAGAGAAGGCTTAACAAGATACTAATGAAAAACTCGTGACTCTCTCCAGAGCCCCGACACAGCTGGACCATGATTGGTCATTACATCAAAACAATTCACATGAAACCAATCAAACAATGACCAGTTGGTAAACAATCTCCAAACCACATTCCAAAGCAGCAAAACACAGGAAAAGCAAATCAAATAATTATTGTTTTCATTTTTCTGTGAGGTTTCTCAGCTTCCCAGGAGAAGAAATCATGACAAAGGGATTTTTCAGAAAATATGATGGCAACAAACTCCCATGCCAGAATCCCACTTAAGCCTCCAAAAAAACTCCATGTGGAATGCACACAGATCCATCCATGAAGTTGGACCCAKTTTAATCCCACCAGGAGATGCTGAGATAACTGCAGTGCTCACATGAAGAAGCACCTCGAGCAGATTATCCCAGCAAGAGAAAAATCACTTAGCCAGCACCATGGAGAACCAGAGAAGCAGCAGGAGAAAAGAGAGTCAAAAATGGAAAGTCATTATTAAGGGTTCAACATCTCAAGTTGGAAACCTGGGAATTTCCCAGCATGGAGGAAAGCCAGCACCACTTCATGGTTTGCAAGCAGCTCCCATGTTGGACAAGAGATGAAAATTGCATTGATCAAAGCTGCCAGGAGCCATTGCAAATGCTCCAGAGGATGGGAATTGAATGCGGCTCCGACTGCAAGCGCTGCTGGATCAGGGCTGCAGTCCCTTCAGGAGGAAGCCAGGAGAGCAGCACTGAGGTACAAACACACGACTGCACAGACCCAGGGAAGGATCTGGGGTCAGCCAGGATGGCTCCGCAGCCAAAACCACAAAATTCAGCTGCTTGGTTATATTAAATAAGGGAAGCAAGGAATTCTTGATGCTGGCTGGGATGGGGGCTGCACTTCCAAGAAAGAAAAAGGACTTTGCCATGATACAGGGAGCAATAAAAATGATGGAGGACTTGACCTGCAAGGAAGGGTTAAGAGAGAGAAGCACACTCTGTCTTGGGGAAACCCATCCCATGGGAGCCCTCCTCATGTGTGTGTGTGTGTGTGCCAGGGAACATCGTTAGGGCTGTAGATAAATCAGCCCTGTTGAGTGGCCAGGGATGGGCTGGACAGGGACAGATTCATCAGCACCACGGTGACGTGGCTGGTGGGATGGAGAGGTCATTCTGCATGGAGACACTCTGGGAGCCTCTCTAAGCTGCTGCCGTGGATAATGCGGATGAAAGATTTTGTTCAAATGCCCAGAGAAATGACAGCCTTAAAAAAAAAAATTAAGATAATAATATTCCATTCCCTTTAACTCTTTTCCTCTTTAGGAGTCAAAGTGTGTATCATGGAGCAGCCAGCACTGCAGCATCCTCGTTGGAAAGGGTTTTCCTGGACCTGAGGCACCACAGCACTGCCAAGTTGTCCCATGGTGGAGATGTCACAGAAAGTTACAGGAGGGTTGTAGGGGCCACAGCAGGGATAGAGCAGAGAGAAGGACCTGGATTCCCCAGGGGAACAAGACTGCAGGACTCAAAAAGGCTCAACAGGATCAATATGAGTGAGTTACCCCCAAAACTCTGCAACCTGCCTCACAAGCCTTAATCCAAATCCTTCCTCCACACCCAAAGCTGTTAATATCGTTTCAAGAAAAAGGAAAAAACCCGTATTTCTTCCCCTTCCCAGTAGCAAACTGCTGCCTCCCCAGATTCCTCCCACTTTAATTGCAGCCCCTTCCCTCCTCTGCAGGGGCCCAGGAACTGCAGGGATCACCCTTGGAAGGGTTCCAGTCTAGGGCACAGCCAGCAGCTCCACAATGTTATGTACTCCTCTGACACGCAGAAACTTTGTGGGTGAACAGATGGCACCTCAGATTGGAGCACTACAAAATCAAGCACTGATGAGAAGAAATAAAAATCAGCAAAGAGACTTTTTTTCCTGTATTCCTATAGCACAGCACTGTTGTAAATCAGTTATGTAATGAGGCATAATAAAGATCTGTAGATTATCTGTAGTTGTGCAACCTGCTGAAGACCTGTATGAGAGCTCAGGTGATCCAGGAAAACACACAAATCCTTTCCTTATTTCCTTGACGTGTGCTTTAGGCACTTTCCAGCACAGAGGTTCTGGAGCATCCGTGTGCTAAAGCTCCACAACAGGCTGGCTCAAGGGCCTGGAGTGTATCTGGGGGAAATTGAGGCCTGAGTTTCCAGCAGGCTGAAGAGCACAGCAGCTCTTTCCTCTCTCCTGGGCTCTTTTCTCACCAAAAGACAGGCTTGAGGACACTGCTGCTGTGCCAGGCAGCTGAGCAGCGACGCACCACTGAATACCAATGCTTAATGCAGCCTTCCCCCTATTAAAAAATACTCCATCTGCAAGACTGTGAACAAGACAGCCAGAGCAGATAACTTTAAATCCTCATTTATCCTGGGGACTATCTCCCTGCCATCACCACCGCTGCCTGGCTGATGTATAAATCCCAGAGGCTGCCAGTAAGGTGGGATGTGGAGCCACCCCATCCTCCGCCTTGCCCACCCAGCCACGCTCTTCCTCCCATCCACAGCAAGGCAGGGGGGAGAAAATAAAACAAACTCTGCATGGATTGAGGACTTTATCCCTGCTGCTGCCCCAGGAGGGAGGGGAGTGTTGGGAAGGATGAAAGTGTGACAAGAAAGTCTCACAGATATGGATGCTTAGCAGAAAGATTTTTTAAATGTAGAGTCTGATGAAGGAATAGAGATGGAAGCAAGTTTTGATATAGAAGAAAAGAATTGCTGAGCCASTCTYACTGGATAASCAAGGAGGCAAAGGRTGTGTTAGTTAGAAGGGGTTTTTATGGCTTAGAGCAAAGGATAAACCCACCCCAAACAAGAAGATGTTTTTACCAAGCAGAAAGATAGCACAGGCAAACAAGTCAGCAAAGTTGCAAGTAGAAAAAAGATCTCAGAATTTTCCACTGCAAGAAAACTGAAAACCAACTTCTAGCTTAAACTGTAATGTACTAACTTTTAGTGAYTRGAGAATAGTAACATGAATATGGTAATTATAGTAGTTATGATAGGCTAGAGATAAAAGTTAAGGTATAGATTGGTTCTACTGTATTAAGATTCTCAGCAAAGAAAAGTACAGAATGCATTGTAACCAAACCCAAAGGGTCTCCAGGCCTGCCTGCAGCTGGAGCTGACAGCTGTGGGCACAGCTCTGTCACCCAGGACCCTGGACTGCTGTAACCTCTCGGATGGAATAAAGTGCATTTTGGAGAGCTGCCTGGAGTCCCCCATTTGGGCTCTTTCAGGGGAGGCCCTGCAGGCCCAGCCCATACTCACTGGTGCAGGCGGCGGCGGGCGGGTCGAAGTCAGCTCGGTAGTAGCCGTTGCGGCAGGCGCAGAGCGGCGAGGCCTCGGCGCTGGAGCGGCTGTTCGGGGGGCACGGCACGCACAGCCCCGCGCCCTGGCTGGCCTTGAACGTCCCTGCAGGGCAGGCTGCAAGAGAGAGAGCACAGCAGCTGGGTCCTGAGCTGTTCCAGGACAAAGGGGAGAGCAGGTCCTGTCCTTGGAATGGGGTGGAAAGGAAGGAGAGGAGAGGAGACACAGAAAAGCTTCGCACTTGTAAATAGGGTAGCACCTTCCCGTGGATCTAGGACGGCCAGAATTTTCCATGTTGGCTGTGGGTTATTCCTGAAGCCACTAGCACCACGTGGCAACAATCTCTAGCCAAGCAGAGCAAGGGGGCTGCAGTAGCTGCTTTGCTCCCTACTGCTTGTACCCAGGCAGGGATATGGCAGGGGGCTGTGGGACCCCCACCCCCAGCAGCACCCATGGGGACATGGACAAGCAGGGGCAGGACAGCTCCTCTTCTCCTGATCAGTCCCTTTCCACCACCTCAACAGCCTGACTCAGGTCCCACAACTCGTTTTCCATGCAAAATTTAAATATTGAATTAAAAAGTCGGTGTAACACCCATGACAGTGTGTTATGGGTCCATCCTGTTCATGCCTCACAGCCTGGGGCTGGAGCTTCCCAGCCTCTGAGTTCATTCAAGCAGGAAATGGCATCTAATTCATAACAGAGAAGATGTTCCAGTTACAGTGAGGGTTTAATCAGCCACAGGGGAGGTTTCATTAATCAACCATCTCGCTGCTCTGTGCAGAGAGGGCGAGGATGGAGTGACAGGGATGGGGTCCCTCATCTCCGCCCCACCCCACCCATCCTCAGCAATGGGCACTGATGGATGATGCTCATCCATCCCCGACATCCAACAAAATCTGATGGAACCAAAGGCTGCAGAAGGGAATATCTGTATTTTGGCACAGGTACCCAAGGGATCAGACTTCCACCCAGCCCAGGAGAGACTGTTCCTGGCCTCACAGCAGGGTGGTGCCAGCCCTGCCCCTGTGATGCCATCCCCCAGATCACAGCTCGGCAGAGAAACACCAGACGTGCCTCATAAACACAGTGATGATTGAGATAATGGAAAGTGCCTCTTAGCCCCTGTCTGCTGCATCAGGATATGAGGCATCTCCTAGCAGCCATGAAGAGGAAATTAATAGGAGCAAGCAGGAGTAACCACTTTGATGCAATTTCCTTGGGAGATAGTGGACCATCTAATCTTTATTGGAGCCCTTTAACCTGTCATTCAAAACTCATGAAGGCCTCCTGCTCACACAGCCTTCCCAGATATTAACAGATGATAGAAAAGAATAAATCAAAACAATATTTTACAATTTTATTATTCAGAAGGTTCCTCCCCCCAGCCTGAGGCACACAACTGGCTGCAATGGACTATCTCTCTCCAGTGGCCCTGACAGCTGGGTGGGGATGTGACACTCCAGAGGAGCCAGCCACCAGCTCCCACTGCCCTTCCTCTTCCCCATGCTGAGTCCTCCACATCCCACCACAGCCATCCCATGCATGTGGCATCTTAAGGAAGAACTCAGGACCATAACCCACCACCTCATGCAGAGTGCAGTGAGACACACGGGGTCACCATGCAGTCCAGAGGGTCTGAGGGGACCTTCAGGGTGCTCCACTGCAGAAGGCAGAGGGACGCAGACCCCTCCCCAATACACACACAGAGCCCTATTCCCATAACAGCACAAGGAGGCACAGAGTTACACAGACACACAGGGCAGGAGACAAAGCCACAAGTGGACACCGAGGTTTTGAGTGCATCTCCAGCTCCTGGCCTCTCCCTCCCCACCATGTCCCAGCAGCTTTGTGCTCCCACAGGAAAGGGAGCATCCATGAGACATGCAAAGGGGGACCTGTGGGCTCTGGAGCTGGAGCATGTCTCAGAACACACCTGAAACATGCCAGGTTCTTTGGAGGAGCAGGAAGGGGAGGGCAGTGGAACCAGGGAACAGCCACCTGAGTTTTAATGGAAGAGGATGGAGGAGGGAAGGAGGATGATGAGAGGATTGCAGTGCTTTGAACAAGCCTCAGTTTAAAGCTTGAGGGCATGTTGGTGGGTTGGTTGAAGAGGTTTGTTAATGTTTAAATACAATTAATCCTAGTGATGCTTTGTCAAAACACCTGGACATGGCACCCTGCACCCCAGCGTACACAAGTTTCTGTTATCACTTCCCTTATCCACAAATTCCTGTAATCTGCAGGCACGTGGCTCTTAATTGCTATTATTACCAATTAGCTTTTCTCTCCTGTAATTACACTGTGCTTGCCTAAAGCCTCCCACAGTTCCAGGGAGGTGGATGCCTTCTCCTCCCTCCCAAATACACCGTGGGTGCAGCACTCCCCTCTGGCTGCTGCCCCTGTGTCCCCTCTTTCTGGGGCAGCTGAGCCATGAACCTCATACCAAAAACACAGCAGAAATCCCCAGGGCCCTGCAATGCCATGGTGGGATCCATAATCCTTCACATGGCAAACTTACAGTCCAAGTGCAAGGCTCAGATGGAGCACTCGAGCCCAGGAGGGAGCAATAAATCACCCCACTAATGGCCAGTGCAACTTTTGCCCTAATTTAAGGGCTGCCCCAAGAGCTTCCCAGAGCTGGCAAGGTCTGCATCCATGACAGGGTGTCAGACAAGTGCAGGATGAGGCTCTGCCTCAGCTTTCCCTGTGGGAACAGGCTTTTTCTGCCAGTGCCCAGGCTATGGCACAACCTGCATCTCTTCAGCCCGGAGGAGAATTAATTGATTGTTGATTATGGGGGCTGGATAAGATTAATGATGTGTTTAACTATCCATTTCCTCACATTTAGGCACCAGGGGTGTGTTTGTAAATGCTGAGGCACAGAACTCCTCCGTGCTGCTCAGCAGGGAGGATGCTCAGCACTTAACCCCCCCACAATCCAAAGCTGCCCACGGATCCATCATCCTGCCTGCACACCAGGAATGCTGCACATCCCAGGTGTCACTTTGCCAGCAGGACTCCTTTTCCAGGGCTGACATGTCTGGGGGTGGCAGAGAACATCACTGAAACTCAGGCTTCTTGCAGCGAAATGTCATCAGTGGAAGTTTGGGGGGAAAATAGCAGCAGGTCGTTGTCACATCCAAGGGGTGATTGTAAGGACATGGCCACAGGGCTGGATACCACTGGGGACTCCCAGCCAGAGCTGACCCTCTCCTACCCCTCCTCAAAGGCTCAGAGGAGGCATGTGTCACATCTCTCACACAAGCAAACACCCAGGGAAGGCACCACAAAGCTGTGTCCCCACTGCCACCTCCCTTTGCAGCTAAAGGAACCACAGAATCTGGGAATGACAGAACCTCAGAATCTGAGAATAACAGAACCTCAGAACCAGGGAATCATGGAAACACAGAACCAGAAAATAACAGAATTACAGAATCAGAGAATTATGGAATCACAGAACCACATAATCTGAGAATGCCAAAACCACAGACTCACAGAACCACAAACATGCCGAGTTGGAAGGGATCCCCAAGGATCATCAATCCAGCTCCTGGCCCTGCACAGACACCCCAACAATCCCACCCTGTGCATCCCTGAGAGCATTGTGCAAATGCTCCTAGAGCTCTGGCAGCCTTGGGGCTGTGCCCATTCCCTGGGGAGCCTGGGCAGTGCCCAGCAGAAGGATGGATTATGGAAGCATTCACACAGCAGCACTCTGAGGGCTTTTCACTGCTCAACACTCTCCTGTATCCTGCATCATTGTATCCCAGGTGCCAGGAGTCCTAGAAAGAGCCAGAGAGAAGCAGGATCTCTGGCTCATCCATCCCTGCTCCTGCCCAAGGCAAGCCACCATCACAGCCTCTGTGGAAAGGGTGCAAATGTGGGGATATTCAAGCATGGGGGTATCCAAGCGTTTCACTCTCAAACTAAATCCTCTCAGTTAGCACCTGGAACTTGCACTTTTAATTACTCTCTCAGGGAAGCTTAAGTCAAAAGAGGAAAAAAAAGAAGAAAGGAAGCAAGAAAGGAGACATTGCCTCTACATTAACTTGCTCTAAAGCTCCCTGGGGAGGCAGAGTGGCATTTTTCCTTCTCAGATTTTAAAACAGGAGCTTCTCCAAGGAATTACAGATTCAGCAGCGGTTCAGAGAGCCCTGACCTGCCCCAACCCTCACCAGCATCCAGCAAACCAAGTCAGCAGTGCCTCATCCATCCCATGCCCCTCTGGCATGTTAGCTGTGGCAGAGCTAACCCCATTTTCCAGGTATCCCCAAATTCACACTTGGTTTGGGTTCCCTTTTGGGTCCAGTGCTTTTCCAGGGCAATCCCAGTGTCTTTAAGCACACCTGTGGCACTCTGGCACAGCAGGTGATGAAAAGCTGGGTTAGAAGCAGCAGTGCTGCACGAGATGATGCCCTCAAGCAGGCTGGAGGTGTGGAGAGCACTCTCAGGTGCAAAGGCACTAAAGAGCCTGGATGATCCAGCCTTGCTCCAAAAAGACCTGTGGAAGCACCAGCAGCACCCCTGGGAGATGGGCAGCAGGGTTTGAGGACAGCACAGGTCAGGAAAAAAGGAGAAACTGTGGCTCATTGCATTTGCAGCCTGCCAGAAAGAGATTCAAGGTCCCACTTTCTGCAAACAGTAATTTATCTTTAAGAAAAAATAGTGGCATCTCATCCCAGCACCTTGTGCACAAGGCTCATAATTTTGTGATGAAATCCCCCAAAAAAGGGAGGAGATGCTTGCTAGAAACCCCTTGTGCATTTCGTAGGCACCATCAACACAGAATCTATCTTTAAATACATTAAAAAATAAAATAAGAAAAAAAAACCAGGTTTTTAGCCTTCAAACTGGTTAGCCCCAGAGATGGGTGCTTTAAAACGCTCTCCTTGCCGTCCTGCTGTCACCCTGAGTGGCCGAGGTGGCAGCTAGGACACCCTCCCAGACACTGTCAGCTGAGAGACACCATCCAGGCAAACAAACACCCACACGAAGTGGTGTGCTGCAGCAAAGTGTCACTGAGAGGGTGCTGTGACTACAGGGCAGGCACTTGGCCCAGCCTCCCAGTGCTCCTGCTTGGCCCCAGGGCAGAGCCAGGGCACTGCTGACACCGTGTTCCCTGGGGGGACACACGGACCCCAGGCTGCCACCCAGCCCCGGCATTAGGGCTTCAGTGCTTCCATATGATGATGACACAGGCAACAGGCTGGGGGGAAAGCAGCAGAATCGGGCAGGTTGTCACCCACAGGCAGGGGCTGTCATCTCCTGCCTTCAAAGGGTGACAAGGGCGCTGCTTTCCCACCCTGCTTTCATCTCCCTCGGTACATCCCCTGCACACATCCATGGTGCCAGAGGTTTAATTGCATCCTGCATGGTGCTCTCCTGTCACCCCTTCCCTCCTGCCCCTCTGCTGGGGAGGGGGCTGGCAGGTTGTTTTGTGAGGATTTTGCCCCCATCCCTGCTTTTTAATGATCTGATTGCCTCTTCTATTAAGCCAAGTGTTCCTCCAGGAACATCTCAGCCTGGCACGGGGAGCCCAGCAGGCAGCCAGCAGTGCCAGGGGCGCTCTGCCATGCCACCCTCCACCAGGCACCCACAAATTCATCCTGAGAGCTTTCCATACTGGGAGCAATGCTGAGCCAGGAGAGCTGGGAGGGTACCTGCATCTTGCCTATGCCAAAAAAAGAGACTCAGCCCTTAAACACCCCATCAGCCACCAAATCCCAGCTTCCAGCCTCAGTGTGGGGAGCAGAGTGCAACCCTGGTGGAGGAACAGGGAATCCCAAGCACTCCAGCCCTGAAGCATCCTCCTGCTCCCAAGGAGGGAGCTCAGCACAGGACCCCAAGCCATGCCAGAAACCACAGCACATGGGCACAGGATGGCACTCTGAAAAATCCCTTCATCAGGATTTCTTCTTCTGGGAAGCTGAAAAGCCTCAGAGAAAAATGAAAACAATAATTATCTGATTGCTTCTCCTGTGTTTTGCTGCTTTGGAATGTGGTTTGGAGATTGTTTATCCAACATGTGATTTGTTTTGACTTAATGACCAATCACAGTCGGGCTGTGTCAGGACTCTGGAAGGAGCTACAGGCTTTTCATTAGTATCTTGTCAAGCCTTCTGTCTGTATCCTTCCTCTATTCTTTAGTATAGTTCAGTATAGCATTCTTTAATATAATATAATACTATAAAATAATAAATTAGCCTTCTAAGAACATGGAGTCAGATTCATCATTTCCTTCCTGCCATGGGGGACCCTGAAAATACCACAGACAGGACAGCTCAGCAGAGCCCTGTCTCAAAACCTCATTTTGGTGCAAACTTCACCATTTTGTAGCCGAACACACCAAATTTTGGATCCCCCAGAGATGCTCCTGCCTTGGGGCCATCTGAATCACAAACAGCACCTGCCCCATTGTGTTCCCTTCTTTCAGCACTGTCTAGGCAGAAACTCATGAGATAAACTCATGAGATAAACATGAGCTTCCCAGCACTGGGGCTGGCATCCTGCAGGCACGGGCTCCATCTCTCCCTGCTCCACATGATGCAGCTGCTTAATTAAACCAGCCCTCCACCTCGGGAGGAATAGGCTTAGATCCGCCTTGGGACACATGTAAATTAAAGTCAGAGCCAGCCTGCCATGGTTTATTCATGGAGGGAAGTAAAATTCAATGTGGTTCTACCTTTCTCAGGGCTTTTTTTTTCTCCGCTTTTCTTCTCACAGATGAGAAATGAATTGGAGCAGGGCAGGATTTCAAAGGTGCTTGCAGGGTAGGGAGCTGTGCAAGGCATATTAGAGGCAACAGGAGTGGATGCATCCCTGTTCACCTCTCCCAAAAACCCACCCCTCTCCCCAGAGGAGCAAATAGCTGGCTGATGGAGCAAGGTGCTCACAGACTGAAATGCTCACCAGAGTAAGCCCCACGTGCTTCACTGGAAGCAAAACACAGTCCATGCTCTCCCAGAAGCAGTTTTCCCCTAGAAAGGCTTGCTTGGAAAAATTAGGGGTCTCTGGATGCAAGGGAGCTCCAACACCAACTGTTTAGGTGACATCATGGCCCTAAAGAAGGAGCTGAAGCCTCGAGCAGGGCAGGGAAGCAGCTGGTCCAGGCTCCCACGTGCCTGGCTGCTCACTGCCTGCAGCATCCCAACAGGTCCATGCTCACCCATTTAATCACCACTCTGGGCTCCACTCTCTCTGTTTTTCACGGTTGGGAGGATTTTGAAGGTCTGAAGAGAAAATCTGCCCCAGATGGATGGGAAGAGAAGAGCAGGCACGCCCTGGGCAGACGGTGCCCCGGGGCTGCCAGCTTGCCATGGAGCAGGGAACTCACTCTGCTCTCCAGAACAGCCAGAGGGGGAAAAAGCCCAACACTTGTCATGGCCACTTTTCCAAATCCCTGTTCTCCCACTCAGGTTCTGTTCTGTTTTAGTTTCCACTTGGCTCCAGGCTCACTGCCCAGTCCCATGCCACAGCTCCACTTCCTTGCCATAAACCAGCCACTTTGAGTGATCAAAGTGAATAAATTAATCAAACCCCAGACAATTCACACACATACCCAGGGAGGGCCACAGCAGAGAGAGCAGCAGACACGTGGCCATGGCAGTACCAGGCAGGCAGATCCTCACTGCCCCAGCTCATTATTCTGAGTCAACAAATGAAAGAGAGATGAAGCTGTCATCAAGGATTTGATGCTATTTAACCTCCTCATATTCTTCTTTAAGAACAGATTTAGCAGCTGCAGCCTGACACAGGCTCTTCCCTCTGCCATCCCTGCAAGCAGGAGCTTCCAGTGCCTAAAGGGGCTCCAAGGGCCTGGAGTGACAGGACAAGGGGGAAGGGCTTCACATGGACAGAGGGCAAGCTTAGACTGGATACTGGAAATAAATTCTTGGGTGGGGAGGCCCTGGCACAGGGTGCCCAGAGAAGCTGTGGCTGTCCCTTCCCTGGAAGTGCCCAAGGCCAGTGCCCCACCACCATCTGTCACCCACAATGAACCTCACAACAAGTTCAGAGTGAAAAAATGGGGGACTGAGATTCAGGCCAGGACTTCTGTCCCAAAATCACAACCCCCAGAGATGCTCTACCCCCCGTCCAGGCAGCAGGCTCCATGGAGAAATATTTTTTTCCCCCTCATGAACCACAGCAATGTTAAACTCCAGAGCTGCCAGACACAGACTGGAAGAGCCAATACTTCCACGTGCCACCTAACCCAGGACATTGTGCTCACCCCTCAATGCCTGCATGAGCCACCAAGCCATCTCATCAATAGGGAAGTGAAAGGGCACAAAAATTCCTGGAGGATCTCCAGGAGCAGCTCTTCCCCAGGCCCAGAGCTGCTGGCAGGGGCTGTGGTTAGAAGCCCCCTGAAAAAAGACGCAGCTTTCCTTTGCAAGGGGGGATTTTGGGAACCACCAATGTCTCTCCATAATTCCAGCCCCTCTTCTGACTGGGAGATTGGGGTGGCCTTGCCACTGGGCCCCCCAAAGCACAGTCCCCTCCTGGCTGGGAAGCAAACATCTCCCATCCCCAACAGAAACCAATTAAGCACCTCTTCCTCCTCCTCCAGCTCAAGCCATGCAGTGTCCCCTCAATCTAGAGAGCATCAAGTGCTCATTAATTACAGCTGAAGTGGCTCCTCGTTAGTGCTGACACTGTGAAGGAAGAGTCACCCCAGGACAGGGCTGGGGAGAGTTTCAGCCACAGGGCCAGGCTGGAACAGGCAGGGACACGGGGACACAGCTTCCCTGCCACAGCACTGCAGGACATCGTGCCTCGGGCCACACTGGCGTGGGGAGATGTCCCAGCATGGAGCAGGACATTGCCATTGCCATCCTAGCAGAGGTGAGCCCTGGGGGCTGTGGTTTGGCTGACTGCTCAAGGATTACATCCAGGAATAGATTTGCCACGGGAGGACATCCCAACCAAGGCACATTCCCCATCCATCCCAAGAGTGCCACGCAAGGAATTAATTAGAAAAACAATTAAGAGAGCTTCCCAATGAATATTTATAGCAGAGCAAGCCATCATTACTATTCCTGGGAGGAAAGGCACCCTCCTACCCAGCTGCAGAGAGGACACACAGCACCAACAAGGGTGGCACCTTTGAAAAGCCCTTCCAGCCAAACCATTCCATGCTTCCATGATTCCCACACTGGGTCATCCCTCTGCCACAGTGAGGAGAGCAGGCAACCTGCTCTAGAGCTCCTAGACAGGAAAGGACCTCCTGCAAGCAGTGTGAACACTCTGGCACTGCCCATTTTGGTGCCACCACTGGGGACAGGACAGATGTTCAGAGCTGCAGGGTGGAAGGACACTCACTGACCCCACCTCTGAGCCCAGACAGCTTCTCCCTGCCTAAATTTCCAGCTGTGTCTATGCTGGTGATAGCAACAAGCAGGCACAAGGGAGTGGTCTCCTCCATCTCAACATCTGCTACACATAAGTCAAAGCCACCTGAGATTGCAGGGATTTACTGTACATAGGCAGCTCTAGAAGCTTTTCTTAGCTGTGAAACATAATTTGCACCTTGGGCTCTCTAAGAATAAGTTGTCTTCAATAATAACACACGATTAAGAGCTCAGGAGCAGATCCTGTGTGAAGCAGGAGATCTGTGATAATCCCAGGTCTCTCCTGTCACCCCCCTGCAGCACTGCCACCCTTGATTGCCTGGTGTGCTGAAGCAGAAGCCCATGGCAGAACCAGGAGATTTGGGTTCAGCCAGAGAATGACAGTCCCTGGAAACACCCAGAGAACCTTTCTGCCATGCCCAGAACCATTTCAAATTCCTGTCTTGTATCAGTGCAAAAACCATAAATATCAAAGTAATCCCTGCTTGTGAGGAGGGTGACCAGGTCCCTCTGCACTATGAACAGGACAAATGCCAGTGAGCACCAACCCCTACAAAGCTATGTCCAGGGCAGCTCTGTTGAGCCTGGATGCAATATGTACTATAATAAAGTACAAAATAAAAAATAAAAGTGTAAGTCAATATTGTGTCTCTCCTCCAGGGCAATTTCCTCTCTGGGCTGCAGACCCAGGAGAGAAATTCAATTCATAATTCCTCCTGTATATAATTCTCCAGGATCCCCCTGCTTTTACAGACAAGTTTTAGGCAGCAAAGTCCAGAGACCAGACCTGAGGCTGGAGCCCTCCACCTTCAGCTTGGCACACAGTTCTGTGCCCCACAACTGCCCCCCAGCACAGCAAGGAGATGGCCACAACACACAGGGTATCACCATACCATTGCAGAAGGCTTCAACCCATGCAGAGCAACACCTTACCACTTCAGAGGGCTTCCAGCATCTGCCCTTCTTGCTCTTTAGCCCAGCCTTTTATCCCCTCCTGTTGATGCACTGCACCTGTGTGCCCTCTGCTCCCTTTGGTGGCTGGTCAGTGCCCCTGGGCACTCCATGGCTCATTGCTGTCAGTGCTGCTCACAGCTGTAGCTCATTGAGGAGGAGGCTCAGCCCCATCCCAATCACCACAAACTGTGTGCCTACAGCTCCTGCCAGAGCATCATCCCAGAGAGGCCCCAGGGAGGGAAGGGATGAGCAAGACAAGGACAGCATTACCCCAGGACCTGCTCCCTGCTCACAGGGGCAGTGCTGCTGGGAGCCCAGCCATGCCCAGGCAGCATGCAGCCACACTGAGAGCACCAAGGTGACCAGCCCCTGCCCCAGCCCACAGCCCTCCTGCCTCAAATCCATTTCATACAACAAACATGACACAAGCAGATGAGTCCTGGGCTGAACACAAAAACAAACTGATGAAGCTCCCTCCATGCCATTAACGAAATTTTCGTGGCTGCTGCTGTACTCTGGGGTGGAAGAACAGCAATTCCCCCCTGGGGTGGGTGCAGAACTGAATCTGGGGTGCCCACAGCTCTGGTTTGATGCTCCCACACGAAGGCAGGGCGGTTCCTTGGCCGTGAGTGCTGCTCTGGCTGAAGATGGATGGGTTTTCCCATGGCTCCTCCAAGGAAGGGCCTGTTGGAGAGCACGAGCCACGCTGTGATTTAATCTCCCCGCTCCCCCCTGCACACATCCCCTGCCATCTGAGGCACCAGGCGTGACAAATGGCCCCTTGTACCACACTCAGAGCTGACACCACGGCACCGCTCCATTTGTCACCATCCGAGCGCGCGGCGGGGCTCGAGAGGGGAGCAAATTAAAACCTCCCATTCTGCACTGATTACTTCTCCCTCATCCTAGCGGGCTCCATCCTTCCTCAGCAGGGTCCCAGCTGGCACATCCAGCCCACACAAACCTCCTTAGACAGCCAGGGGAAAGCAGGGCAACTCTTTCCACCTGGGCCATGGATTTTTCACCACTCTGGGTCTCTCACTTACTAGAACATCATCAGTGAAGGGCTGTTTCCCCAAGCAGGAGTTGCAGGAGACCCACAAAGCCCAACTGCAGCCCAACTCAGCTTCCAAATGATGCCTTGCACAGGGGAGTGGCGATGAGTTACCTCATGGCTTGAGGGGGAAAAATCCATTTTTTTATTATTATTATTATTATAGAATCACAGAATCATTAGGTTGGAAAAGCCCTCCAAGGTCATTGACTCCAAACACTAACCCAGCACTGCCAAGGCCACCACTAAACCGTGTCCCCAAGCACCATATCCACACAGTTTTCAAACACTTCCAGGCAGTTATTCCATCACTTCCTTGGGCAGCCTGTTTCAGGGTTTGGCAGCCCTTTCGGTGAAGAAATTTTCCCTAATTTCAAATCTAAACTTCTTGAGGCCATTCCTCTTTGTCCTGTCCCTGTTCCCTGGGAGCAGAGCCTGACCCCCCAGCTGTCCCCTCCTGTCAGGAGTTGTGCAGAGCCAGAAGGTTCCCCCTGAGCCTCCTTTGCTCCAGGCTGAGCCCCTTTCCAGCTCCCCCAGCCTCTCCTGCTGCTCCATTCCCTTCCCTAGCCAGGGTAAAAAGCTCTTTTTTTAAATGTTTGAAATTATTGCTGTTATCCTGCTGGGAGAGACACTGGCCCCACGGGCTGTAGGGCGCAGCACAGCCCCAAACATGGGTGAGATCCCCACCCCTTGGCAAGCAAACCTCGGCAAGAAGAGCCATTCCCAAAGGAGCTCTCTCGTGACTGAAAAAAGAAAAAACCAACCAACAACCCAACAAAAAAACAAAAAGGAAAAAGTTATAGAAAGGCTTTAAAAGTGCCTGGCTGAGTCACTGGGTTTGCCAGGTGCTGGCTATTTGCAAACAAGGGTGAAACAATGCGGGTGCCGGACATGGGCCGGATCCGGCGCTTCCTTGCGGCTCTCCCATTGTCCAGGAGAACAATCCCCGCTCCTGCTGGACAGCAAAGGCAGCAGGGTGAGAGCCAGGGCTCCTGGGCTGGCTCACTGGAGAAGGCTGGGAAAGATGGGTGGGTTTCACAGCCCACTCACTGCTGCAGGGATGTTCATGGAGCACACACGGAGCTCTGCACCCCAAAATTCCCCAAAAAATTAATTTCCCCAGGGTCTACAGCTACTACAGGAAGTTTCCTAACTGGATCATTAACAGAACAAGGGTTTGGAAGCAGTTTTATGCCTCCATTTGCAAACAGTCACAAGGAAAGACCCTTAGGTGAGTGGGAAAATCAAAGGAAGACATTTTTCCTGTTTCAAGGCTGGAATGAATGTTATTAACACTCAGAAGTTCTCGTGGTAGGGAATAAAAATACATAAGTGGCCCATGGAACAATTTAAGGAGGAAAAAAATTGATAAGCAAGAAAACAAAGCCATACATGGAAGCTAATCCCTAATCTCTCGGAGGTCACTGCTGTGATGGTCCAGCTTGGGAATCCCAACCCTGCAATGCTCACTGGTCCCCCACTCTCCCCTTGCCTGGGGTATTTTCTGTGTTTCTCCCTTTTTCTCTTTCAAACGGGTCTGGCTCACAGGGATGATTTGGGAACAGGGACAGGGAGTGGTGGCAGTGGAGCCCAAGCCTCCTCCCCAACAGCAGCCAGGCCCCATGGACCCTCCCCATCCCTGTGCTGGGGGAAGGAAAAGGGCCTGAATCCATCAGAGACACATTTGGGCTAATAATGTCTAATTAAGAGTTTCATTAAAACCCATCACACTCATTAGGAAAAGAAGTTAACAAGGTTTTCTGGACATTTTCCTTGCAAAATTATTACGGAGGTTAATGGATGCCTTCACTAAAGCATAATTTAGGAAAAAATCACACTTTTTTTTCTTTTTCTCTCTCCTTTTTTCTCTTTTCCTTTGTGATTCCACTGTTTCTCCTCCACAGTGTGGCCGTGGTAAAACTGGGCTGCCTGTTCCACCCAGTGGTGGAAGCCGGGAGATCGCTTCCAGGCAAAGGCAAAGCCCCTCCAACAAAGGGGAGCATCCCTCCCTCCCTCCCTCCCTCCCTCCCCCCGGCAGGATTCGGCAGGAGCTGGCAGAGCTGCCACTTCCCAGCACAGCCCGAGCACCGAGAGCGGCTTGGGCTGATGCAGGATGGGAGAGGGGCAGGAAACTTGACATTGTGCCAAAAATCAAAAACAAAAGGGAAAAGAAAAAAATAGGAAAAAAAAAGGCCCATTTTGAGCAATTAGAGGTTTGTGGCTCAGCTAAGTCTGAAATAAAACACTCCCTGGACATCTTTGCTGCCGCTCTAAAAGCGGCTTTTGGGATGGTTAGTGGGGTAGCGTGTCACAGGTGCCCAAGCCCCAGGGAGCAGAGGCACAGCAGCGCACGGCGAGGAGGAGAACCACAGCCCCAGCGTGCTGACTGTGCCCAGCCGTGGGATGCTGGGCAGGAGGAAAGCTTGAAATCCCAATTCCAACCCTCAGGGAAACATTTTCCCTAGAAAACACTCAAATCATCCTGAGCATCACTCATTTCTACCCAGCTGCCAGGCAGAGACCCCAGTGTGCATCAGCTGTTTGTCCACAGGTTTGGAAAGGTTTGGGAGCAAACTGGTTGACCTAAGCCTGGTCCCCAGTAAAGAGCTTCAGGAAGTGCTGATGGTTTTTAAGCCCAAATATTAATTTTTTGTCCCCAGCCCTTGTTCTACCTGGCCCACTCTGGGATGCTGCTGGCCCCATCCTGTGCCCTGCTAAACCAAATCCAAGGGCAGGTGAGAAGGGCAGGGGAAGCACTGTCTTTTTACCTCTTTGTTTTTCCCCTCTGGCTTTAGAGGATAAAACCTAAAAAAAAAAAATCTCTTGCAGGCCTGGAATGAGCTGGAATGAGATGCTGGAGTGGTGGGGAGGAGAGAGGTCAGCACAGAGGCTGAAAAGAAGATGATTTCCAGCCATGGGCAAACGCATGGACCAGCACATTGGGGAAAAAATAAAAAATCAAGCCATCCTTAAAAGCAAAAAAATTGGCTTTTCTGCAGCCTCTGCCAATGCCTGGTGTGCTCACCCTGCCCCAGGCAGCTGGACATGGAGGTACAGCAGAATGGGATGAGATGGATACATCTAAAGGCACAGGGAGCAGGGTCCTGTGTCCCAACGACCTCCCTTGCTGCCATTCACCCATGGGACAAAACCAACATCACCTTCATCACCAAGGAAAACCTCTCCTGGGCATCCCAAAATGGTGCAGGGGCACCAGGCTGGACCATGGAGCAGGGAAAAGGCAGGCAAGGGCACAGCCAGAGCCCAGAAATTCCCAGTTCTCAATACAACAACAATTGCATTGGGAAAATTTGACAATTCCCTTGTTTTAAGCGACAGCAAATTGTTCTACTACTAATTGCAGAATGTTTGCAGTTATTTAAAAATCACTTTATAAATCACATTGTTTCCAATCTCCTGTGATGGATAAGGAGAGGGAATCAATAATTATCACCAGGGCTGCTCGGCAGGAGGGGAGGATAACAGGGGAACCAGCGTGGGGCTGCTCACTCCTCAACATTCAGGGTCGGAGCTGCCCCTCCCGCTGCTCCTTTCCCGATCCATTCCTCCACACAAAAGGCAGAAGAGAAGGACAAACAGGGAAAGGAGACAGAGCACTCAAAGGGATGAAGGAGATGAGGATAAACCCACACAGAGCTTTGGCAGAGGCTGGGCAGAGCCCAGCACATCGGCCAGCAGGTGAGGAAGGATGCGGGACTGGCTGGAGATGGGATAGGGGAGAGGCGGCTGTATGGAACGGCAGGGATGCCTGGAAGCAAGGCTGCTGGATGAGCAGCCTTTGCATTGCAAGCAATACAGCCCAGCTTTGCTCTTGTTTTGTGGGGTTTATTTTGATTTTTCCCCCCTGCCAGGTCAGATTTCCAGCTGCTGTAGCAGACAGGCAGCAGCAGCAGATCGGAGGCTCCCGAACCCGCCAGCACAGGAATCTGCCAGGAGGGGAAAACTGAAAGTGAGACAAGGCCGGGAAGCAGCAGGGCTGCTCTCTCACCCCTTCTTCCTGAGTTTATAAATACAACATAGAAATTCAGCACAAAGGTAGCTCAGTCCCAGACTTTTTCCTTCTCCATGCACCCGAGTTAGTGCCCGGCACTGGGAAGGCTGGAGAGAAAGCCAGCGTGATTCCAGCAGACAGAAACAGTGCTCAGTCCTCAAACTCAAAAGGGACAAAACCAAGAGACACAACAGCCAACATTCAAGTCAGAGGTTCCTTTGCCATCATCAGGTTTCAAACACCAGGAGAGAAAGAGTTTAACAATCTCCCTTGGGGAGAAAAAGTGAAATCCACCCAGCCTGCTCATCCAAGGTTTCCCCCGCCTCCCAGTGATCCCTGCTGCCACCTTCCCTCCCACCTCCTCCCCAGCATCATGATGCATTGCCCCTTGACCACACAAGGAAGCCATAAAGCAGGGCTGAGGGACTGGGCAGAGCAAGACAAATGGATTTAATATCAGCCCGAGGAGAGCGTGGGCTCTCTCGCACACCAAATGAATTATTCATTTGGGATTCAGGCAGAGCCTGCATCTCACACTGACCCACCGCCCCCACGGGCACAGGGTGTCCAACAGGATGGGCTGGGCAGTTCGCTGGGTCTTGGCATACAGCTGAGAGCTGTGCCAGGGAATCTGTGCCAAACCAGTCTGGGATGGGAACAAACAACAGGGCTGATCCACAAAGAGAATTCCCCTCTCTCCCACACCCACCCTGGCGCAGCGGCGGGAGCAGCCCCCATCCCTCTGACCCCAAAACACGAGGATCATCTCCTCAGGGCTCTGAGTACCCCCAGAACATGACGTTGTGCCTGTGCCTCCCTCAAGCCCTAAGTGCCACTAAAAGCCAGGATTAATGAATCCCTGAGTGGCCCAAGCTCCACTGTCAGCACAAACCCGCTCTGGTCTAATGGCCCCATGATGGGCACAGCCTCCTTCCCAGGGGAGCAAAGATGAGACAGAGCGGGGGCAGCTAAACAATCCAACCCTATCTTTTTCCACACAACGCAAGAATTAAGCATATTTTCTCAGCACTCAAATACTGAGGGATTTTCTTTTTTTGTTTTTTTTTTTTCCTTGGTGACAATTCCCACGGGCTTGCTAAGTGTCTCATCTCAGGCTGATGAAGGCTTGGAGCAGATGTCAGGAGTATGTGCTTCCCAGGAGCCAGGGTGCAACCCTGGCAGCTTCCCTGCCAGGCACACCAGGCAGAGAAATACAACCCCTTCCGAGAAAACAAAGTCAAACAGAAAACCAAGGAATTTTTATTTCTAAACTTTGCAATGCGTCACCTCCTGCCCACCAACCTTCATGAAGGGCAGCAGTGGTTTTAGGTCTTCCCTTGCCAGCTCCAAGGCCCATGGGGATACAAGGAGGAGCTTAATGGCCAATGAACTACCATGGAGCCAAAGTCCAACCCAAGGCCAGAATTTTTCTTCAAGTGCAGTTAATTTTCCAAAATTCAAGATGTTAACCCTGGATCAAGCATTTAGGAGGGGTTTTAGTGAACTTCCAGGGGATGAGGGATATATCGGACTTGGGCTCCTCAGCAGCATTGAGCAGGGCTTTCAGACACACAGGTCTCATTCAATCCCAACCTCCTCTCTGTCCTCCTGACATGGGAACTGGAAAATACCTGGAGCTCTCCTCCACAGACAGCATCTTACCAGCACCCATGGAATCATCAAACCGCACATTCCTGTCATCACAGACGCGCTTGGTGCCATTTAACACCTGCTTGCCCTCCACCCACAGCGTACTCTGGTGCCTTTCAGGATCCTACATGCTGCCAGTCAATCTATAAAGGATATTCCTACTCCTTGGAGCTGCCAGGATCCCTTAATCTTCGCCTCAAGGAGTCTGAATACAAAGCACGCTCCCCGTGCAAAGGCAGAATGCTCACCAGGAGCTCAGCAGTTTCTCCTCGGGGATCCGTGCTGAGGAGTGGGAGCACAGCTGGAGACAGGCACCAGGGCACAGAAAACCCAACAAACCCCCAATTTCCTGGGGTCTGCTTGGTGGAGCTTTGATGGCATGAACACTTGACAACCCTGCTGGAGTTTGCACAAGGAAAGGAAATAAGAAAAGCCATGGAGATGGGTCTAACACCCACTCACAGTAGGTTTGCTCCCACACTTCTCATCCTGCTGTTGTCAATCCTCTGCCCCTCCCCAAGCACTGAGAAGGTGCACCACAGTCCTCCCAGGGGTCAGGAGCACTCCAGACCCCACCTTCCTCCAGCTGGCAGAAAGGTCAACACCAGCAAAGCCCACGGTTTTACATTGTCACTGTTTTCCTCCATTTCTGGCAAAGTGACATTACTTCCCAATTCCAGTGTTTAGCTAAAATTAGTATTTGTTTCCCCATGATGAGAAATGTCATTTTGCCATACAACCATGTGTGCTTTCTGTGTGTTGGTTCAATAGCAGAGGAACGTCTCGCCAGAAACACTCAGTATGCAGAGAGCCCTCCCTCTGACTGAGAGCTTCAGCTCCTCTCAGGAATCTCCTGGTGATAACAAAACCACCCTAAAGCTCAACCGCAGAACTCACAGGAATCCCCAGCCATGCTGTTCGAGAAAGGATTCTGGGGGTTTCCTGGTTGTCAGAGCTCTGGCACAGGAAGGTGTCACCACCCCCACCTTCACCAGGTGGGAACGAGGCTTTGCGTGGTGAAAACCTACACAAGTTCCCAGGTGTAGAGTAAACCATCAAACAAGCTTCTCCACAGCCTGAATCCCAGCTTTGCTATTTCCACATATCCAGAGTTACAGGTGGAGAAGAAACACCTTGAGGGACTCCCCAAGGAGCATCACAGCCAAGCCTGGTGCCACACACATTCCCCCAGCTGCATCAAAAGAGATCCAAGCTGGACTTCTTCCCATCACAACCTGCCAAACCAGCCCTTAGGCACTTCAACCTTCTTCTTCCCAACCCTTCCTTGTCAGGATGGTGTTAACCTTCTAGAAGCTATTTGGAACTGATAGAACAGGGTGAGCAAAAAGCCCTCTCCTCTCCCCTCCTTCCAAGCAGCATGCAAAACCAACACTTGAATTAGGGAGAGAAGAATGAAAGAGCGGCCTATAGAAAAAAAACCAACACTCCAATGGTATTTGGGAAATATTCACCACAAGGGCAAAAGGAGACAAAAAGCAGTGAGCAGTGTTTCCATATTTATAACCTCACACTGCAGGACTCCAGCAGGCAGCAGCACACGTGGCTGGGGAACCCAAAAAGCAGCACAACAATTCCAAATAACACAGAGAATCAGAGCACCCCCATGGCAGCCAGGCCTGATGGCAGCTGCCCGTCTCTACCAGGGAAATAACCAGGCAGATGACAGAACCTGCCCAGTGAGTGCAGCACTTTGAAGGCACCACACCACAGAGGTGACTTCCACCAGGGTGGCAGCAGCACCAGCACTGCCACGCTGCTCACCTGCTCTGGCCACTGACCAGAGCACACCAAGAAACCACAGGCTGACCACTGCTCCCAAATTCCTGCTGTAATTTCCTCCCAAATTCCTGCCTGCTCCCTGGAGCAAAACCACCTCAGGGAAAGTACTGCCCACCGCACAAAACGGTTTGTTTGGGGACAAACATGAAGGGCCTGCTGCCCAAAGCCAACCTTACCTTTGCAAGCCACGTTGTTCTCGGGCTCGTAGCCAGCCTTGCAGGTGCAGCGGCCGATGGGCACCATCCACTCGCCGTCGCCGTTGCAGTACAGCTTGATGGGCACGTCCACCTCCTCGGCGTTGGGGATGCAGGTGCCGCGCGCCGTCACCAGGGACGTGCTCTCCGCGCCCGTCATCGTCTCCGGGAAGATGGCGAAGTTCTGCACCACGCTGGGGCACTTCTTGAAGAAGACCCTGACAGACAGCAGAGACATGCAAGCCCCGTAGTCCTGGAAAGCCAGGTAAAAGCCATTGCGGGTCAGGGGCCCGAAACTTCTCACTTCCGTGTTCACCTTCATCAGCCGGCCCCCAAAGTCCACCTGGGAGAAGCTCTCGTCAGCAGCGATGGTGTCCACTTTGAGGTAGGGTGCCTCCGTCCAGAAGGCGGACTTCTTGGTGGCAATGACAGAGTCTGTCTCGTAGTAGTAGAGGTTGAAGGTCTCCTTGCAGGAGCCGGGGACGTTGGGGAGGCTGCTGCAGTCGCGCACAGTGAAGCGCATCTCGGTGTAGATGCGGTGAGCCCCGCGCCGGTTGATGAAGGTGGTGAGGAGCCAGTTGTTCTGGTTGGGCTCGAAGACGTTGCACACCTGGTACGTACGGATGGTGTTGAGGTTCTCGTCGTAGCCACTGACTTCTTCCCACTGCAGAAAGGAGCGGGGAGAGGTGGTGAGAAGGAGGAAGAGGGACCGGCGATGGCTGCTCACCCCGCACAAGGCAGGGCTGGGAGGACAACCCCAAAGCTCCAGAGGGGATGAGGAATGCGGTTATGGGCACACAATGTGATGCACATGCAGAAACACCAACCAGGCCAGGACCAGAAGAAATCCCCAACCCCTTACCCCTTCATGCCTCTTCCCATTGCTCTCAGTTGATGTTAAAATGTCTTTTCCACGTGGGCAACTGCCTTATCTGCCCTGAGAGGATGTAAAACTGGGAAGAAAGATGGCCCAGGCATCTGGAGGCAGGAGGGAAGGCAGCACATGAGGCTACAGCTTCATTAAAGGCCGAGCCAGCACGTGGGCTGGAGAGCGAGCCTGACCCCAAGCTCCCGGCACAATGGGATCATTTCCCCCAGCAAAGAAAACCAACTAAATAAAACATTACTGCCGTGGAGAGAGGGAATATAGATTTGCAATTCGATTTATAGAAGTGCATTAATATAATCCAGGCTACAATTTCAATTAAGGGACAGCGGCAAACTGTGAACAGTCTATGATGGCATTAGAGTCCTACAGACAGATTTATAACCTCATAATCCATTCATTTTAACTAATCCATGTTTACAGTCTCCTCATAACAGCATTATTCATATGGCAATCTTTAAGCCGCTCCCTCAGTATCAGGGATAATTTCCAGGAGCAATGCTGCAGCAGCGCTCACGCCTGTGTTTACACAGGGCACAACGGGCGATGCCACCCTGCCCTGTCACACTGAGTCTGACAAGCTGATGCACCACAACCAACCCTGAAACCTCACAGATTTTTCCCTTCTTCCCTTTTCCACTGAACAACCACATTTTCTCAACTCATCCCCAAGCTTCCCTCCTGTGAGCCATAGCCTTGATGTAACAAAACACAGGTTTCTGTTTTGTTTTCAAAGCAGGGTCCTCATCACACTGCCAACAAGTGCAGCAGAACATTCACTCCCAGGCCCACCTACTCAGCTCTGCTACACTTAAGCCAAGATCACAACTCAAGGTTGTGCATTGTTGTTAATCCATGGTTACCAAATCAGCAATAAAGCCTCTCTCATCCAGCCCAGTGTTCTTCCTTCTCATCCCATGCCAGGAAAATACTGCAAAACCCCCTCTCTCCCCTGTGCACAAGGCATGGGGATTCAGTGCCCCTTCATTACCAGACACCTTTTCGGAGCAGGAGCTGTACAAATCTCCCTGATCAAGGGGGTTGCCATTGTTTGCTGTTGCCACCTGGGCTTTGCATCACAGCCCTGCCTCCAATTAAGGCCAGACAATGAGCTCTCCTGCAGCACTAACACCAGCCCCACGGCTCCACTGCCTACACTGCAGGAATCCTCCTCTTCAGCCTCAAAAACCTCAGAGCCCCAAAACTCAGAGCCTAAACCTGCCAACAAAGGTTTCCTGCATTTAGGAATAACATGGAATGCCCTTGGAAAACCCTCAGTAGAGTCCAGGGCCAGATCCAGGCACTGCCTTGTGCATCCCTTGGGTTGAGCACTCCAGGTACCAAGCATTGGGAGCAGCAGGTCCCTGTGGCTGGAAGGACCCACAGTGCCAGCAGCTGCTGCCACCAATGCTCTAACAGCAACAAATGCATCATTTTGATGAGATACTACTAAATAACTCACAGGGAGCTGGGGATTAAGTCAATGTTGTTCTCTGTCTCCACTAAAATTTAAAGCACGTCCATCAGGAAGAGCAGAAGGAGAGCCCACATCTTCCCACAGCCCATCCTGGGAGTCCACAGTTTTTCACCCTGGCTGGGGAAGGGTCTGGAGCCCCAGAAGTGGCCAAGGGAGCTGGAGAAAAGGAGGCTCAGCCTGGAGAAAAGGAGGCTCAGGGGGGACCTTCTGGCTCTGCACAACTCCAACAGGAGGGGACTCAGGGACCAAAAGACAGAACAAGAGGAAATGGCCTCAAGCTGTGCCAGGGGAGGTTTAGATTTGATATTAGGGAAAATTCCTTCCCAGAAAAGGCTTGTCCAGCTCTGTCACAGCTGCTCAGAGCAGCAGTGGAGTCCCCATTTGTAGAGGGATGTAAAAGCTGTCCATACAGCTCTTGTGGCACTGGGGAACATGGGGCAGTGGTGGCCTTGGTTAATGGCCTTGCCATTAACCCAGCGCTGGGTTAATGGTTGAACTTGATGGTGTGAGAGGGTTTTACCAACCTAAAGGACTCTGTGATTCTATGATTTTAGATAAAAGACTTGGATTTTTTAAAAATACTTTGTGGAAGATTTAATACACACTCCTGCAAAGCAGAAGCCTCCACAGGAACTCTCAGAGGAGTGAGAATTGGGTGGCTGCAGGGAGGCACAGAGGGATGGAGGGATGCACACAGTGGGATGCAGGGACGGGGCTGGGGAGGGGCTTTACAGAGCTGCTCTGCAGAGGGTGAGACCACCCTGCCTTACAACACAAGYTCCCCGCCTGCCTCACACCGGCTTTCAGTGACAGCAGCTGCAGGCAGCTATTTATATCCTGTCTCCATCACCTGCACGTGCCCCTCCTGCATTTTTCCAGCAATTTATCTGGGCCCAGAATTTTTCCAAAGCAATTCAGCAGCAAAATACCCCAATTCATGGGGCTCTGACATGTCTGGAGTGGATTTCATGCCTGCTGCAGGTGTGGCCTAGCTTTGGTGATGGTGTCCAAAATTTCTTTTGCAGACTTAGCCAAGCCAGGGACACCCAAAGATGCAGCCTGGCATCCTCTCCCCTCTGGTGCCACCACATCCTGCAGTCCCCAGGGATGGGCCCTGCTGCTGCTCCCAGCCTGCCTGTCCCACCGTGGTGCCCATCCATCAGCTCACATCCCCTCCCACCCGCAGCTCCATCTCTCACTTTTCCTGCCAGGAGAATGTGAGTCAGGCTATTTTATGCTTCCATTCCTCAAAGGCTCGTATTATATAAAAAAGATGTTTTAAGTGCCTCAGGGTGTTTGGTTCCTCATTACTTCATAAAAGTGACATTAATAGCCAAGGAAGAGCACTGCCGAGTGCAATTATGGATGATGTTCCAGGTATGAAAGCTGTTTGGAGCCTGCTAATGTTTCCTAATTATAAGCCTTTTGGCACAGGGAGAGGGAAGGCACGAGCAGGGGGATGGAGAGCAGTGATGGGGCTGAACCCTTCACGAGGAAGGAGGACAGGAAGGGAAAGAGAAAGCATGGAGATGGAGACAAGCTCCATCTTCACCAAGCCCCAGGACTGGCCTGGGGAAGGATGCTCAGCCTGGTTCAGCCATGTCCTGGCACTCCACACCAGCCCTATGGGGGCACTGCTGTTCCCACTGTGACTCCTCCAGCTTCCCACCAGCATTTTACCCCTCTAAATAATGATGTTAAAAGCATGGAGCCCCCTAGATCACATAAGGACAAGTGGAACTTACCCCTGAAGGTGGGTTGGCAGTCCAGCCCAGCTCGGCCGTTGCCGTCCGTGTATCCATCAAAGTTTCTGAGGAAACAGAAGTAAAGGAAAGTAAAGTAGTTATTCCTTAAGTTTTCCATTGTTTTATAGCACAGAGAAGAGGGAAAACACTCAGTTGCTTTCCCAGAGCATGCAGCTGACCCTTGGAGAGCTCAGGAATCAACAGCAGGTGCCCTGATGGACTCAAGGCAGTTTTGCTCTGGGGCAAACAGTGCAGGACAAGACTCTTTGCAAGGAGTCATGGCCTGAACCCAGCTCACACTGCCAGCTCTGACCCTCCCCTGCCCAGGAAAGGAAAATACTATCACCAACACAAAAAAARCCCTAAAAAACAAAAGATGCTGAATTTCACAGAGTCACATCATTCCCTACTTTTAGACATAAAAAAAACAACCCAAAACAACAAAACACAACAAGAATAATAGCGAGAGCAACACCATAAAGAAACAGATGGGGAAAACCCTCCAGGTTTTATTTATTTGTTTGCAGCAAGCAGACATGCAGATTAATTGCCTCAATTCCTGCATCCCGACCAAACAGGAGGAGATGTGCTGCTGGCAACTGGCAGAGCTGAGCATCTCCAATCCCTCCCCTTTCCTGCCTGGTCCCAGGTACTCACAGCAGTGCCAGGAAAAGAGGTGCAACCAGAGAAATAAAGGTCAGGAAATAAAAATCAGCCCAGGAATCTGTGCTGCCACCGGGCTGCTGCTTTTTAATCTCTCCAGGGCTGCTGCAGCAATCACAAGCGGGAAACAAGGCTCCRATTAATCTTCCAACCCCTCCCTCCGCCGGCCGCTCCAGGATGCGAGGCTGGAGAAGCGTGACCAGGAACTCCCCACCCTGACACGAGTGATAAACGCTCCCAAAACCCCTCCCAGGGTGAGCAAGGCAGTCCCCAGGCATGGAGGGAAAAGGGCTGGGAGCTGGCAAAGCTTCTGCACCCCAAACAGGTCCCAGGATGCTGCAGTGGCACTGCCAGGGGTGTTCAAAGCCCACAGCCCCCCTGCTTTGCACGATGCCAGGCTGCTCCTGCTCACAGTGCCCTCAGAGAGGACACGTTTCATTCCTGCTCCACTTGGGAAACAGAAAAGCGTGGTGACCTTCACACTGTCACATGTCACTTCATAGTTTTGGTCATTTTCCATTTGGCAGAAGGCAGCTAAAAGTGAAGTATCCCAGCTGCAATTCCTCTCCAGCCTTGAATTACGGAATCCAGGAATGRTTTGGGTTGGAAGGAACCTTAAAGCTCATCCAGTTCCACCCCCTGCCATGGGCAGGGACACCTCCCACTATCCCAGGTTGCTCCAATCCCTATCCAGCCTGGCCTTGGACACTTCCAGGGATCCAGGGGCAGCCACAGCTGCTCTGGGAAGCTGTGCCAGGGCCTCATCACCCTCACAGAGAAGGATTTCTTCCCAACATCCCATCATACCCTGCCCTCTGGCAGTGGGAAGCCAGTCCCCCTTGTCCTGTCACTCCATCCTTGTCAAAATGGGGCCAGGGGCTTGTGCTCCAGAYCTCCAGCAAGTTTCTACTCTCACCACCCCTTACCTTCCCACCACCTCCACACCTTCCTGCCCTTCCAAACAGCCCAGCCCCTAATTAAACAGCCATTAATCCTTGCAACAGCCCTTCAAATGAGCAGGAAGATGCGTACAGGCATTAATGGGTGTGGAGGTGGAAGCCACAGGCCACACAAACGTCCCCCAGTGCCCCTTTTCAGTGGGCTGCGTGGCAAGGGATGATCTGAGAGCCCCTAAACACTTGGTGTTCTCCCCCAAAACAAACAGGGTGTCCTTGTGCCACACGGGGGAAGCTGAGGCAGCACAGAACAGCGAGACACGGGGACCATGGCCAGGCTGGTACCAAGCTGGCTCATCCACCCTCTGTGATAAATAAGGACAAGCTCCATTACAGGAAGGGCACTTCTTCCAAAGGTCTATTCAGAAAGGTTTTTCACTCCATCATCTCCCTTCCTGTCCCACACACTCAGAGCTTCCTTCCCCAGCTCTGACGGAGGAATGTGCTTTTGATAAAGCACAGCCGYCCTGCGGGACGGCGGCACGCGAGCACCAGCCCTGCTCCGAGGTGATTCTCACCAGGACCCTCCCAAAGCCTCACCCCTTCCCTCCTCCTCCTGAGGTCCTCCCCAAACTCTCCACATTCTGCAAGGAAAGCAGGAAGGCACAGCARCAATGCTGAGGAAGACCTCAAAATAACTAAGTAAATAGAGAAATTAATTAACAATAAATGAATAAATGGAAAGAAACCGCAGAGAAGCTTTCACTTTGGATGTTTCTGGAGTCCCTGGGTGATTCTGTGGCCTGGGACCAGGGAGGTCACATTCAAGAAGTTTCCACAACAGATGCAGAGCTTGTGATGCAAAATGTGGAATATGTAAAATTTTCTTAAGAAAAGCTGCTCATTAATGTTTGATCTTCGTAAATTTCAATCCTAATCAACAAGAAAGGAGATTTAATCTGTGGAACAGCAGCTCACAAGCTCTAAGTAATGTCCAGGTGTTGGAAAGAGAAATTCCTTTTAGGGTAGAATTATCTTGCTAAGGTTCAGGGATCCACATGTTTCAGTGATCTCAGTGCTTAGGGGGGAACATTGACAATGCTTGGGAAGGATGTGTGTGATGTGCCACTGAGAGGGGGCACACAGAATGCARGACTTAGAGGCCACAAGGACATTTGGCAGGACCCCAAAAATAAGGAAAAACTGATAAAGCCAACCCAGCAACTGTGCTGAAATCAGCCCCAGCTGGGTMAAAGGTAATTCTGGCAGGGGCAGGTCATGACCAATGACTCACAGACCACTGRCCCAAGAAACCCCTGACCCAAAAGAAGAGAAAGACTGATCATGTGGACTAATTAGCATAAGAAACAAGATAGTCATTAACCAACAGAAGATAGAATATTAATTAATAAGAGAATATTGTAGCCAATAAATGCTAATTCTTTTGATTGCTAAAATGTATAAATAGTAAAAAGCTTTGATAGTTGGAGTGCTTGAACACCACCAAGCACCCAGGCTTGGGCAACTTTGAAATAAATAATCAATGTCTCTCTCAAGTGTATAATTATTGGCTTGCTGCATACTGGATTCCGTTTTTGTGAACAACATTTGCACTTCCATGGTTACATGTTTCCAAAGCAATTTGCAAAGCAAAGGAGAAAGAGGGCTGAGAGCCTGGCCCCCTATAGACCATCTCCTGCACAGATCCTGTCCCATCTCCCAAGGGCACTGCCATAGATAAGATCCATAAACTGGAAAAATGGTTAATTTGGGAGCTTTTTGTTAAGTACAAGAAGATGATTAAATCCCCCTTCGAGTTCAAATTCCTGCTGAGTTCACCCAACCCTGTGACTGCAGAGGCACTGGCATCAGAAGGACATGGCTCAGCAACTTCCTATTGACCTCTCCTATTTCCTCTTGGAGGAAACCTTGGCTTTTACTTCATTTTCTGGAATGAAAAAGTGACACTGTGACCTTGGTGGGGCACTTATGGCCAGGCTGCTCGGGGCTGTGGCTGCTGAGCACCCTCCTTCAACAGGAGAGGGTTCACAGATCCTAAATCCTCATAGAGAAATGGGGAGCAAGACAGAGATCCCAGCACCCACATCTGCAAATTATCCCTACAGGCTGGGGGACACAGGATCCACCCCCCACCCATCCATCACCTGGAATTGGGCAAGGAGGACAGGCAGGGAACGCTGCTAATGAGGGGATTAGTGCAGATCAGTGCCTGAGCAGCCCTAATGAGTAGAGAAGCCACATGGACACCTTGCACCTCCCATCCCACCTGCCTCGCCCTTCCGTGAGGACCAGGCCTCGTTAATTGGCACGGGGTATTAATTAAACCCCCAGGGGAAGATCCTTTCCCTGCACCTCTGACATCCAGCACAGCATCATTGCCCAGGTCGAGTGAACCCTGTCACCKGGATCCAGCAGTCCCACCATGCCAGCTCCGTGCCCAAGGCACTGCCACCCCCTTCCCTGCCCCAGGCTCACTCCTCCAGCATTCCCCTCCACACCTGCCCACCTGCACGTGGGCACAGCAGGTACCTGGGGGTGCTCTCTCATCARGAGGGAGCTCAGTAAGTTCACTGGGAGAGGTCTCTGGGATCAGAGGCTCGGCTGGCCAGGCTGTGACAGCCCAACCCCTCATTAGGGAGAGAGGAGCTCTGCTAGCGAGAGCTGAACTCTCTTGGAGTGAAGAATCTTCAGCTGTATACAGTAGATTTTCTTTAATGGACACATTACTTTAAACTAAGCCTTCACCATCTGTTCCAGTCCCTAATTATCAATACAAAAACAAACGTCTACTCACAATTACACTCGTAACAAGTAAAGATGCCAGCAATTAGAATGCACCAGCTTCCCTGCACGGAGCAGCACATCCATCTGGGATGGCACTCTGTGATCCAGGCAGGCAGGGCCCGCTGCTGTCCCGGGCTCCCCACACCCTCCCGGGCAAACCTGGGCAGAGATGATGCCTGCGGCAGGATAAGCTGCGCCTCAGAGGAGTGAAGGATGGGCTGGCATCCTTCCAACAGCAAGGAAAAAATAAGTTATTTGGGCGAGAATAGCCTTCATCTCACACCAGCTGATGCCGTCTTGCCAACCACTCTTCCCGCAGGATTGCAGCCTCTTCCAGAAAAACCTTTCTGAACTGTCCAAAATGAAGCAGAACTTATTTCCCAAAACTCCCAGCYTCAAACCCATATTTCAGACCTTGCAAGGGCAGGTTCTTGCCCAYCATGCTGGGAGAAGGGGTCACTTTTTCCTAGAAGGGGGCAGGATCTGCCTGCAGGCAGACACACAAAGGGAGAGGGCCAACCCAAACTAACCCAACCTGATYGCATTTTGACGCTGTTATCTGGACAGAAAGAGATACAACAACGAATCTTCTGCTCAGGGAGGCCACAAAGACACTTCTACAAGTGCATCACTCCTCAATAATTGCCTCGGGTCCCTCACCCCAAGCAAGGAACAGCAGCTCTCTCCCTCCTGCACGAAGATAACGGCAGGAACCAGCCTAAGGCACTCCAAAGCAAATGCTTGGGCATATGTAGAGAGACACAGGCTTGTCTAAGACAACCAAGAGGAAAAAGATAGAAATTAAGCAAAATAAGGAGAGAGGAGGCTTGGTAACAACAGATGGGGAGAGGGAGATTTGGAAAGTATGCCAGCTGCTGGAAATAAGCCCCCCATGATACGTGGGGAGCAGGGAGGTGGTGCTGATAGCTGAGCCTTTGGAGGGAGGGGAGATGGGAGGGCAGGGCACACAGGCCTTGGGTCTGGGGGGGGTAAAGGATGCTCCACAGGTGGGATCCTCAGAGACCCATCCTGAGGTGCCTCAGTAAGTGTCAATGGGATCAGCACAAAATCCAGCCCCAGRGCACATCCCTGGGCACCCACAGCATGGCTTTCTGAAGGGGAACAATAGCAAGACTTCTTTTCCATAAGGAAAGCACTATATTTTCCCCTCTATTTCACGYTCATAAATGCCAAGCTTGCTTCCTACCTCTTCCTACCCTTCCGAGAGCTTCAGCAAAATCAGCCCAAGGCGAACGCACAGCTTGGGAAGCTTCTGTCCAAGTTTGGTGACATTACCAGGGAAAGGGAATGACAGGGAAACAGCGCCAAGACGCTTTATTCTCAAGCCTGGTGCTAAATAACATTAACTGCTATGGTATCACACRCTCTGCCTTCCTGGGGCTGCTGTGACTTCAAGCCACGTCCACGTGCAGGTGGCACCATGGCTTCCATCATCACCACCACTCCAAACACTCGTGGTGTGCATCACACCTCTCKATGCCAATGGAAGGAAAGTCCCACAGGTGCCAGCAGAATAATCRGAATTTAATTCTCACTGTTCCCATAGGTTAATTTATCCTCCACTCCACTCTGGTGAGATCTCACCTGCAGCACTGTGTCCAGCTCTGGAAGGACATGGGGCTGTTGGAGGGAATCCAGAGGAGGCCAAGAAGACACCTRGAGGGATGGAGCAGCTCKGCTATGAGTTAAGGCTGAGAGAATTGGGATTGTTCAGCCTGGAGAAGAGAAGGCTCTCATATATTGGTGATTCAGTAAATAAAAGGGGCTCCAAGAGAGCCAAAGAGGAACTGTGGAAAAGGACATGCCGTTACAGGACAAGGAGGAATGGCTTCCCACTGACACAGAGTACATTTATGTTGGATATTGGGAAGAAATTCTTCCCTGTGAGGGAGGTGAGGCCCTGGTACACGTTGCCAAGAGCAGCTGTGGCTGCCCCATCCCTGGAAGTGTCCAAGGCCAGTTGGATGGGGCTTGGAGCAACCTGRGATAATGGAAGGTGTTCCTGCCCATGACAGGAGTCATGAACAATAGGAGTTTTAAGGTCCTTCCTACCCAAACCATTCTGGAATTCTATGATTCCATGAAAGCATTCAAGCACACACCAGGAAGTTGCCTGAGTAATTCCAGGTTCCYCTCTATGACCACACTTCTAACCACAAGTCCAGGGTTACCTGTGCAAGTTTTTAATATATCCTGAAATTTAGACTAAGCTGGRAAAAAGCAGGAACACAAAATCCATACAGCTCTGCCACAATGATTTAGGCAGTGAGCTGCTGGAGGCACATCCCACCCAAAATGTCTCTTCTGCTGGGGGACTCCCCATTTGGTTCCTGCTTGGAACTGTGAGGGGAGCGCTGCCGTGCCGGAGCCAGCACAGTTCCTGCACAGCAGGAATGCTGTGGCATCTCCCAGACGGTTTAATTACAGCACGGGAGTGGCAGCAAAGGTACGAACAGGATCAGCCTCTCCCTTCCAACAAGAGCTGCTGCTCTTCACAGCTTCCTGAGAGCGCTGCCTTCCCCGAGCCGCTTCCAGCATCTCTGCGCTTTCAATCAAAAATATTACAGCAACAACTAATTACGTCCCATCATTCCCAGGGCTCTCTGCCTTTAATGGTGCATTTTGCTGCTACACAACGAYGGTGGAACGGCTCTGGAAGTGCATAACGAGCTCTCCCCATCAATCTCCCGCGGGTTCGTTATGAAGGATTACCCACCGAGTAACAAACCCAGCCACGGAGGGGGAGGATGCGCTAAACAACAACAAGTCCACACAAAATATTGCCTTCCTGCATTTTAAGGGTCTGTGCGAACCTCTCAGGAGAGAGGAGCAGCGGAGCCTGCTCTGCAAAGACATCCCAACCACTGCCAGCATGAGGAGATCTGTGGTGGCCAAAAAACCCCTYACTTCCAGCTGGAAAGGGAAGGAATTTCCATCTATCAGGCGAGAAGGAGTGTGCTGTGTCAATTTGYGATGGGCTGCATTAAGCTGTGGCTGCACAGCACAGTCCCGGCCTCCTCCGGGATCCCCCGTCAATGCCATGGATTTCAGCGAGCAATGAAGACGCATCGCAGCAGGGCAGGCGATAACTTAATG
Source organism: Cardinalis cardinalis (assembly GCA_014549065.1). NCBI lineage: Eukaryota > Metazoa > Chordata > Aves > Passeriformes > Cardinalidae > Cardinalis > Cardinalis cardinalis. The sequence goes on along the minus strand of JACDOX010000125.1, from coordinate 679,186 downwards.
AAGCTCAGATTTGGGGGTGTTTGCTCAGCAACTACAGAACAACTTTATCAATAAAGCGCTGCCTGCTGCGCCGCGGGATGAAACGCTCTAATTGCAAGTGGCAAACGCTCCCCACATCAGGATACGCTAAATTGAAATATGCTGGTTGATGTGCCTGAAAGCACCCAATCAAATACCTGCTTCCATTTTTGCAAGCGCCCACGCATTCATACACATGCACGGCAAGAGAAAAACCCAAACCAAAACCCCAGCCAAAAAAAGTTCAGGAGGTGATGCAAAGTCAGGACCATGTGGACCAAGTCCTGTTTACAACTCTCACTCCACCTCCAGCCCCAGCATCTCCCCTTGGTTTCCAGGCTCCAAAGGGACTTGACCCAGCGTGGGTACGTGATGTTGGACAAGCTCAGACGAAGCCATACAATCCATTTATCATAATCCTACCAAGGAGAGAGACAGTAAATCAAAGAGACAACCAGCCTGCAAATAAATTACTGAGGGGAGGGAGAGGGGGAGAGGGATAGAGAGGAAGAGAGAGAGAACTGCAGAGGGAGAGATAAGGGAAAGGGAAGGAAATGACAGAGAATTACCAAAAAATGCATACATCACAGGAAAAAAACAAACAAAGAGGACCAAATCAAATGGAAAGATAAGAGAAAAAAGATAGAGCTTTCAATACCTTTTGTTTTCTAAATTGCAAACCTATTTTAGAAAATTTGGAAACAAGTTTTTAGCTATCAGGAACTCATTTGCTCCTGTCATGACAGAATCAGTTGCTGATATCATACTTTTTATAATTGCACACAGGCCCTGGACACCCAAAATCCACACACACCATACGCATGGGTCACTGTCCATACATCATCATTTACAGTTTGGCAACTCAAAGTCAAGCAGCAACCAGGGCTGAGAGAGCACTTTAATGAACACCCTGCCCCGCCTCCCAAGACAGACCCTGCCATGCCAAGGGCCCATTCAGGGCAAGCAGATGAYGCACTTGTCTTTCAGGAGAACATTTTCCAGAACAATGTCACTATGCATCTAAATCCCCATCCCTGCTTTCTCGAGGCGGGGCTGCCAGCAAACCTCTCAGAACGCTGCAGCCTGCCCCAGAAATCACCATATGTCAGGCTTGGCATGTAACTCACTTCATCCTCCACAAGATGTGGAAGAGGAACTCAGCCAACCAGGGATGGGCAGAGGCTCTCCCAGAAACCTTAACCTCCAAAAATCTTTGTGAGACTGCCTCAGAGAAGGTCCAGCTAAGCGGTGAAGAAGGTCTGGTTTGAAGGAAAGATCACTTAGGTTGGGCAGAGCACCCATCTGCTGCTCACTATCCATGAGGTCAGCCCTCAGGAGCACAGGGCAAAGCAGATGAAGGCTGAGGGTCAGGTGCCTGAGGACACTCTGTCCCTTGCCCATGTAGTCGGGTGGTTCCAGAACAGGCTGGGCACAGTGGCCTCACATCACTGGACTCACTGGGTGGAGACCAGCTGGCTTGGACACCCATTTCACTACCTGAGAGAACAAGGAGGATCCAGAACCCCAACCCATCATACATCCTGGGGGTGCACTGAGTCTTGAGAATAATTCAAACACTGTTGGGTAATAATGCCAACAACTTCCTGTTTTCCACTACTTTTCCATAGCTCACACCTTGGTCAACATCCAATTACCCACATAGCTTGCATGTGGCGTGCTCCAGCCAGGTTCAGTGGAAGCAAGTGAGCTGATCCATAAGGACATTCTGCCAGGAGCTYCCCTCTTGGGAAAAGGGAACTTCATCACACTATTAGAAAGCAAGGAACTCCAAAAAGAGATAAAAAATAATAAATACAAGCAGCCTGTGAGATTTTGCAGACAAGGGCCATTTGAAACCTAATGAGTTCTGTGGAAGTGGGCTCCTTATCAGCTGGGATTCCCTTGGAAATGAGTGCCTCTAAATACAGAATTAGTCATCTGAGAAGACAGAGCTGCCATAAACATCAATAGCATCTGCAATTACACATGCTAGGATGAATTACAAGGATACACAGACTTCATGCCTGGATCCACGGGACCCATGGGATTGCAGGGGATCTCCCAAGCAGCAGGCTCACATATGTCTTACAGAGGCACGTGCTTGACTCCAAAGCCAACTTCAAACGTTGGAGTACAGTGGGTGCACTGAGCTTTGGTGAATTCATGTGCCAGACCTGYCCCTGCCTTTCCCCAGAGCTCTCCTTCCCCGCTGGATTTATTTTGCCTTACTCCAGGGTAGCACCGCCTGTGAGGAGAACTCTAAAAATCAAAACATTTATCCTGCGTTTCCCTACACGCCTTTATCACATCTTTAGAGATTCAGGATGAGTCACTGTCTTGGACCATGTTCTCCAGAAAAGCTTCACGTTCGCTACAAAACCAGGCGTCTCATGGAGCCCTAAATGTGAAATGCCAGCCCTGCTGTCAGAGAGCCCTCGCACCCAGAGCTGCACCTGGCACCGTCCGGCTCCTATTTACTAGATCTTATTCTAAAATGTCACAGGGATTCTGCGTGAGCCACAAACGTGACAGACTGCTCAGAGCAAGCACTGCCAGGGGACTCAAGCTTAGCCTGGGCACAACTGTTCCCAGCATAGCCAAGGGCTTGGTGCTCCCCCAATCACCAACGCCTTTCACCCCAGAACAGCCCAGCTGCAGCCAYGCTGATCCTCTATTTTTTAATGCAGCTTCTGACACATACTAAAGCCTTCTGGGGGGCCAGCCAAAAATTTCACGAGTAAGTAAGAACTAAAAAACAGCATTTCTGGTCCACCCACGCACAGGAGATCTCAGGGGGAGAAGAGGGAAAGCAGCAGGGCGAGAGTGGAATCGCACCGGGATGCTCCGGCTGCGCYGGGGATGACGAGCGATCCGCACCTGCAGGAGCAGAGCCCTCAAGGAGAGGAGGTGGAAATATTGAACCTCAAACGGAGCAAGCTGCAAAAGCGCCGCCCCCCAGCCCGGCGCCGGCCGTGCCGAGCGCTGTCTCTCCGGCTTCTGCACCATATGGAGTCAGCTCGGAGTGCAAACGAGGCAAAGAGCAATAAATCTGTGCCACCACAGCAGCACGCGGCTGCCGGCAGCGCAGGGAAGCCTCCATCAGGACACGGATGGGACGGGGTAAGGCTCTGCCTGCAGCCCTGAGAATGCCTTGGTGGAGAAGCCCACCACTACTGAATCCCCCCCACCAACAAAAAGGGACGTGGCAAAGGCAACCAGTCCATTGGAAAGGGCAGAGTACCCATCAGCAGACCCTGCTGGGTTCTTTGCTCTGGCTCCACAAACAAATGCCCTGGAATTCTCAAAATGCGCTGGAAACTCGTCCTGAGCTGTCCCAGCTTTGCCTTTTTTTGTTTTTTTCTTCTTCTCCACTTTTAGATTTAGACAAAACAAGCAGCAGCCAGGATCTGTAACCATCCTGCAAGCTATCMAAAAATCTTTCCTTATCAGTCTGAGTCGCCTTTAGGTATGTACACACACAGCTGGTCTTGTGAGTGTTTGCTGAGATTTCYAAACACCCATTCACACAAGGTGCCAGCTCCACAGGCCAGTGGGGCTGGGTTAAATCCTTGCCCAAATTCACCAACAATAATGAGCAACTGTAACCACCTTGGAAGACGCTCTTCATCAACAGGGGTTCAGGACCCTTTGCTGTAAGCTCATGGTGCATCATCCAAACGGYGCCAGAAGCAGTGGGCAAACAGCTGCCTGCCCCCCAGCTCGTGCCAGCACAGARACTGCACCAGGGATCCCCCCCATGTCAGGAGCTTCTTCTGTGAGAAGGGAAGAAACACAAGCACTACTCTAAGTCAAGCTTAAATCACAAGATTTTGCTCAGCGCCATTCTTAGGCCGAGCTTATCCTGCAAGCTGCAGTGCCCAGCTGAGCTGCTGCACAGCCACAGCYCCCACAGGCCCTGGGGTGAGGAAGGGGAGGAGGAAGAGGAGGATGCTGGCAGGAGGTGCCACTTGGCAGCCAGCCTGCCTGGCACACCCCTGCCTCCAGCCCCAGCGCCTGCGCAAGCCGGGAAAAGGCTCCAGCATGAGGACGGCCATCTGCGTGCCGGGAGCCGCGCCAAAGCGGGTTCAGGGATTAGTTCTCYCCCTCCTCCTCAGGACAGTCTCCTTCCCAAATGCTGACTTTTCACATGGGTGACACCTCACCAAAAAACTTCAGCACAATTGCAGGAGGTAACCAAGGAGAAGTCCCCCAGTCAGCCAGCCCAGTCACTGACCAGAGCCCAGAAAGTGCCTGTGACCTGCTGCAGGTGAGGGATGGTCCTGGCACTACCAGAACAGCTCCATTTCATGCAACACCAGCTCTGCTCATTTTTAAAGCATTGCTGGTTGATGATAAAGTTCCCCTRAAGCTCATCTCCATACCCACCTCTTCTCCTGATGACGGTGACCCATCCTCCCTGATTGTGGTTTCCTTGCTGAAATAAATCACTKTAAGTGCACATTGTGCTCAGGGTCTCATTACTGTTCATCATCTTCTGCGCAACAGAGCTGTCACATCCTTGCAAACTCTGTCACCTGGGCGACACAGGAGCCATTTGGGAGGGCAGGCAGGTGGGAAGAAAGCACCCAGGGCTTGACAGGATACCAGCTTCCCATTCCCTTCATCTGCAGCGTTTGAATAGTGGGCTCACACCCCTCATGGCACAAAAGCTCAGGAGAACAAAAGCAAGAAGGAGCAACACGTGTCCAAGATGGGACCAGTGCACCAAGGCCCCAGATGGATGGTAGCAGGAGTGGCACAAGCACCTTGATGGCCAAGAGGGCCTTCCTTCAGCGAGTCATGTCCCTGCTAGAAAACCTCCTTCAAAAGAAATGGAAGAAACTCTCCTCCCCCAGTTTAGAGGAGAAACACCTAAAGAAGAGAAGGAGGAAGAGCCAAGCATGGGGTCAGCAAGATGGTCACCAATTCTTCTCCAGGTGAATTCTAGGCAGCACTATGCTCATCTGTGATGGACTGCCTCATCACAAATGGGTGCTTCCAACTCCACGAGGTTGCTCCAGATCAATCCAGAACAGAAGACTGGGTCATGCCGCACACAGCAAATTAAAGTCCTTTGCCAAAATCCCACAAGGACCCACCAGACAACAGCAACACAAAAGCACCGTTTGCCTGTCACATCACTTTTGAAAGGCAAACACTCAGGAGAGAAAGGGAGTGACTAACATTGCTGCCAATCTTGGAATGTCCACAAAGATGGGTCTGCTGGGTTTTTATCAAGGACAGAGTGTAAGTACCATCAGCCTCTGACGGCCAGTGGTCCTGTGAGGGCTGGGATCAGCCTGGAATGAAAGGCCAACTCACACAGCCAGGAAGGAGGTGCTCACCCATAGCCATGTGGCCAACTCCTGCATCCCTGTGCATCAGCACAGCTCCCTAGGGAAAGAGGTTGTTTCCCAGCCTGATGTCTGGGAGGCTGCAAAGGTTTGGGTTTCCTACCAAGTACTCAACATCTACAAATATCCTGGAGTGCAGCTGTGGAGAATACCCACTGCTCTCACACCATCCTCAAGTTCAACATTTGTACTTCTCTAAAATTCTTCATCTTACTCATCCCATCACACCTTCACAGGAAAACAYCTTTCACTGCTCTGGTGACCAGGGCAGGAGAAGATCTCCAGAAATATAAGTAGGAGAAAAACCCCGCAGATGCAGAAGAAGATCCCCAGAAATCTAAGTCGGAGAAAAGCCCCGCAGATGCAGCAGGAGAAGACCCCCAGACACGTCATCCATCAGYGCCAGGAAGGATTCCCCAGGTGGTCCCTGGGGCTCTGCTCAGCTCTCCCAGCATCCCAGGCATCCTGCTGCAGGCTGGAGACCCCCGTGCCCCCTGCTCGCCCAGGGCACTCGCACACATGTTCGCACACGCCGGCACGGAGCGGGAGGGGAAGCTGGGCTGCAGGAATAACACAGGCACACAAACAAAAGAGCACAAGCCATTAATCTGGGTGAACCAGAGGAAATGAAATCATTATGTCTGCAGCTACAACATCCCGAGGAACAAATTTCCTGCCTGGATAATAAATGGATTCTTTTGTTTCACATTGGCCCCAACCACGTGACTCTCTTGGCCTATTCCTCATCCAAAACATCTTGCTGTATAAATACCCAGACGGGTTTGAATTTCAGCTGCTAAAAATATGTTTTAATTATAATAATATATAATAATAATAATAATAATAATAACAAAAAAAATCTGGATCCACAGGCTCCCCTCGCCTCCTAAACAACCTCTGAAGACTTTCCAGCAGGCAGGCAAGCAAAGAAAAAGTCCCAAATTGCCAAAAAAAAGCTGAACAGTACAACTGCAGCCTTTAAAAAATGACTGAGGCACCTGAAAGCAGCTCCAGGTTAATGCTTGCAATAAATAATCCCTGCCAGAAAGAAAAATGACAGGTGCATGAAGATTTGAAGCACGATGGCCCAGAAGTATCTCCTAAGCACCTCCCAGCAGCAGGATGGGACCAAAGCCACAAGGCATGTCAATGACAGCTCCAACTTTGGGGCTGTGCAGCTTTTCTTCTGAGCCAGGTTTTCTTCTGGTGGCTCACTAGGGCTTGGGATTTACCCATTGCATGGATGGGGGGAATGCAAGATCTGGCCTCCTCTGGCTTGGCAAGGTGCTCCTCAGCTGCACGAGTCTCCAGGGATGCAGACCTTGAAGAGAGCTGCATGAATGGCTAGTTCCAACTGTTCCTTTAATCTGCAACTCCATCACATCACTCACTTAAAACCACTTTTGCATCTAATTGCATATTTTGCTTCTGCTTTCAGCTTCTTTTTGCTCGCCTTCCCAGCTTCACCAACACATTGCAAGCACTGCAACAAGTTTCAAAACAAGAAGCGGTTTTGAAGCCAAACATCAAAGCGCTCTGGTCTTGCACAAAGTCTAAATTGTTTGGATGTTAAAGGAAGACCTCCACACAGGGAAACAAGCTCAAAAATTCCCTCCAGCTAGCAGGCAGCCATGGGAAGAAGATCCAATCAAGCCCACCATGCTCACCCACAGCTCTTACTCGGAGYTGGACTTGTTCTCCATCATCCCAAACATCCCAGCACCCAATGACTTCTCTTCAATTCCACACACACACAGAGGAAACCTCTGATGCATCACACCAGCAGAACCTCAATTTTATTTTCCTTTTAGGGTCATCTTTAATTCAAATTATATTTTGGATGCTGGGGAAAGCATCCAAGAACAGTTGCTGCCTCATTTCTGTTGCTTATCGCTGCTGTTACTTCAAGGAAGGGGAGGAGGAGAAAAAAAGAAAGGGAAAAAAAAACCCAGTCCTTGGAAACTAAATATTTACACACCCACATAAGCTAATCCCAGCAGATCCAAGGGTGGGAAGCCTATTTAAAAAACATCTCTAATTACTTTCCCATTTTAAAGGGAATAATCTGGCCATTAGCTCGAATGCTTTACTTAAGTAATCACTTATTTTTCAAGAGGAATAATCTGCTGGTGTGTGCACAGACAGAACAGGGGACTGAGAAACCATTTTTATACCCTTTCCTCAGGTACAGCTGCTAACAGCCAAGCGGCATGGAGGGGCTGATGGAACCGAGGGGAGTCAGGAACTCAACACATGCCACCCTTGGGAGGCCACCCCTGGAACATGGAYAGAGCCACCTCATGCCCTGACACCTTGCTGGTCCCTGCATTGCATCTCAAGGAAACTGTTGGGAAAAGGGGGGGTTCTTGAGGCCACATGGGAAAGAAAAATGGGAACAGACACCAAACACCTTAAAAGGCCATCAGTCCCCTCAAAACGATGCTCTGGCAAATGCCCCCATCCCTCCCAGCAGTGCCAGGAGCAGGGAAACACAGCAGGTTGAGACTGCAAAACACTGATTTATCAAGAGCATATTTCAGTCCCTTTTTGCTGATGTATTAACAAAACATTCTCTTATCAGAAAATAAAGTGGCTTCTGCTGGAAAAAAATGTCAGTAATCCAGACATAGGGATGTACTGAAGGATTCCTAACAGCAAAGCAAAGAGCAGCAATTTGCTAATTGGCTGCTCGAGGAAAGGGCTGGAACCCTGAGGACGGGCAGAAGTTTGATTATCAGACACGCACGGTGGATCATTTAGAAAGATAAAACCGCGCTCGCTCTGCCGCAGCCAGCTATTAAAAGTGGAGAATGTTATTTCAGGTAATAAAGAGCAGGACCTGAGGACCAGCCTGGGAATTCAAATTTACAACTTGTATCAAATTCATCTGCTGTAAAACTCCACCTAGTTTATAAGTTTCTCACCAACTTCATAAAACATGTTTTATTATTATTGTTTTCTGACTCTCCTGCCTTAATAAAATTCCTCTCCCAGCCTGTGTGGGTGTTGCATTATAAACATTTGCACTTTGATTCATTCAAGACTGCAGAAAGCTTTCAAGGTAACCTATTAGGAATACTTTAAATGGTTCAAAGACATCCCAGTTTCCCCCAAATGCTGCAAAGCTTTAAAGAGCAAAATAAAAACGTGCCTTGCTGCAAACCACCTCCAAAAATCTACTGGGCTGGTGACTCAGGAGATGGGAGTGACCACACAGGTCAGTGAGGAGGGGTCCAGAGTGGGAAAACACACAAGTTATCAGGGCACAGGGTAAGGTGGGCACCCATCCATCACTCCCCAAGCCCCCTCACCAGGGAGCTGGAGGGACTTATCAACAAAAGATTCTCCTGGGAATGATGTGAGTGCATCTCACTGGTAGGAGGCAGGCAGACCACTTCTGGGGATGCTGCTGAGTGGTTCCCACTGGTGGGAGGCAGCTGGACTGTTTTTAGGGATGCTGCCAAGTGGTTCCCACTGGTGGGAGGCAGCCAGACCATCTTCCCACAAGTTAAGGAGCCAACCATGCAAAAGCAGGGATTTCCTCAGCCCTGGCAAGCAGAGCCCAGCACTGGCACACAAAGCAGGGCTGGAGGGAGCATCCTTCTCCAARCAGCCCCTTTTCTCCTGCCTCAGCCACAGCCCACTGAAGTTAAGGAGCAGCTTKCCATGGCTTTGAGCAGGCTCTGAGCAGCCTCCCTCCCGCGGGCACGCAGCAGTGCCGCCAGCGCGGCAATAACCCACGCACGGCACGAGAACGAAAGCTGAGTTTTGGAGGGATACTGAACACAATGAGCTCTGCCCTCACAGCTCCCACCAGCCAGCAGCCACYTCCTCCCCTCCACCAAGCTGGCTGCAGCATCCAGGGGTCAGGGGGCACTGCCAGCCCATGGACAGAGCTCGGGAGGGCTCAGCCTGAGCTGGGTGCAAAGAAAAGGCATTGATGCCTTTAATTCCTGCACAGCTGCTGCTTTTCTCTGCTTGACTGAGCAAGAGGGAGGTTACCTGGCACAATGCACACGGCTCAAGGAGCCACACACCCCKCCCCAGGAAACACAGTACAGAACTTTATTTCATTACACCAGAAATTACCACTTTACAGTCCATCTCTGGTCACAATAACCTCATTGTATGTGACTTCCCAGTGCCTCTGTTGAGAGCCTGATGGGCTCAAACATCTTAGACCCCCACCAGCAATTTCAGCTCAAAAAGCAAAGCACAGGGGGCAAAGGCCAGGAGATTCACCCACTTGTGTGGAGTTTCTGGAGAGCTTCAGCCAAACTCCACAGGCTGGGGAAGAGCTCTGTGCTCCAGGTTCACTTGCAGCCAGGTCATGCCCATAATTTCCGGGGCTAATAAAAACTGCTTTAAAAATAATCACAGCAGAAGAGCAGGGATGGAGTGGCCACATGGTGAGGGCAAACACACCTATGGAGCAGCCTCTCCAGCTCCATGGGCACATCATGGGAGGGAAAGGTCCTGGACTAGTCAAAACCACTACAAGAAGCACTTCTGACAGTACAATTGTGACAATTTTGTTACTTGCAAACACATTTGTCTCAAATGAAAAGCAAAGCCAGCATCAAACGGAGCACTCCAAGAGCATCCCACTCGCGCTCTCTCCCTACACGCCCATCCTGTTCCTTGGGCATTTGGAAATAAGAAGCTACAGRTTTTTGGTGAAAACACCAAGGTCAGTCCCACACTGCCTCCAGCACATTGGGCTGCCTCCCTTTCAGTTTGGCCCGTTCAGAGGGCAGGGAATGCCCAGGGCAGSCCCCCACAGCCAGCCCCATTCTCCTCCTGCCCCCTGAGGACAGCGTTTCCCTTTTAACTCTTCTGCTGAGTTCCCAGTTTTCCCAGGGAAGACGTAATTCACATCCCTCTGCCTGTTCCGTGGTGATTTAATGTCTTTTGAGCAAAATGCAATTATCCTCATATCAACAGGGCCCTAGTGAGGACGATAATGAGGCGGCTCCAGCCCTGCAGCTACGGAAGTGGCTGAAGCCAGCGGAGGCCTCGAGTAATCAAAGGCCCATCCCTGGCCTCTGATTGCTGAAAAAGAAATGAAAAACCTCCATAAAACTTCAAACACGGCCCTTCCCTGCTCCATCCCTCCACCCTTGGTGTGGTTTTAGCAGCAGGAGACAAGTGACCAACACCAGCTCTGGGTACCTCCAGGTTCATCACAGCCTCCTGCATTTTGGGTGTCACCTGCCAGGTCACCCACAGCAGARGGAGAGCAGGGGGGATCGACCTGCTGGTCAAAGCAGCCCTGTTTACCCAGGTTTTGGGGCTCAAGGAGAAGCAGCCCCCACCCTGAGCTGAAGGTGACTTGCCCAGGACACACAAATAAAGGCATCCCCCTGCTCTGTGGTACTCACATGCCCTCTGAATGGAGAGAAGCAGAGAAAAGAATGATTAAAACAATTCTTATCTCATTTGCTGCTCCTGTGTTTTTGAACATGTGGAATGTATTGGAAGATTATTTACCYGAAGGGATTGCTTGATTGGATTCTGGTGGAYRTTGTTTATGTTAATTAGCCTATCAGGTCCCACCTGTGTCAACTACATAGTTCTTGTTAGTGTAATACAATGTAAAATAGCTATAGTATAATATGGTATAATAAAGTAATTAATTAGCCTTCTGATATCATGGAGTTCTGCATATCATTCCTCCCAGACACTGGGGTCGCCCTATTGTAAATACAATACTGCTCTGCCCTGCAAACAGGAAGAAAATGGAGAAAGGGAGGGAAAGATGAGGATGTGCAACAGGTCTTGGGCTTTGCAGGACTTCAGAGGCTTCCTGGGAGACAGTAGAGCCAGGAGCAGGGAGCATCCAGTGGGCTAAGCTGCCCATCCTCTCATAAAAATAATATATAGGCAGGCAAAGACACCAAAACCCAGCTGTGCTCGGAAAAATCCAAGGAAAATGCTGGTTGGGTTTGAATTATCCAAACCTTGGTTCCCAGTGGCTGCTGGGATGTGGCACATTGGGTACCAGTGCATTGGAGAGACAGGTGGGATGAGAGAAGGGCTTTTGAGGAGAGAGTATCATAAAACAATCCTTTGAAGTTGTGATGAAACCCCCATCAAGGATGGCAGGAAACAGCCTGGAAGTGAGGATTTCCACAGCCCCTTACCTATTCCCACCCTCCACTTTTACTCATTGCATAACAAAWTAAAGCTTCATCAGCTCCAACCACCAGTAACCCTGACTGGATGCCTCCCCASATAATAAACATTTCCTTCACTAACTAATGAACACATACCTTAGGCTCTACTGATGCCTAATTCCTTGGCCTGGATATTTCAAATTTTTAAATAAATAAATAAACAAATAAAATCCTAGAATCCCAGAATGGTTTGTATTGGGAGAGACCTTTAAGATCATCTCATTCCAACCCCTTGCTATGGGCAGGGACAACTTCCACTAGATCTTTGTAATAAACTAAATAATCTTAATACTGTTAAAAATCACCAATATTAACACCACTTTTTTTCTCTCCCCATCCAGAAAGGCCTTGAAAGGACTCATCCTGCTTATTAAGGGGAATGACTGAGAAGAGAAAAAAAGCAAGTTAACGCTTATCAATCAACTAAAACCAATCTTAACCCTCACCACCTCCAAACAACTGCTTGCCATGACCATCCATTGTGACATACATGCACAATATGGAGATGTCAACCAGGGGATGCTCTGGGACTCCCTTCCTCCMAAACCAAGAGCATCCCTGGTTTAAGCTGGAAAAAGTGAGGCTGAAGGACACTCATCTTYCTTGTCCAGAGCTCAGCACAAGCCCCTTCCCCTTTGAACTGTTGCCTCTGTGATTTCTCACTGCGGGGCTCCCAGCAGGAACTTATTAAAGCCAGACCAAAGCACGTCTTGCTTTAATAGTAATTAGGTCACCCTGGGTTGTGGGCTTAGCAGGCAAAACTATAATTATTTAGAAACATCAAGTTTAAATGCCAAAGAATCTTAATGGAGCTGAGCTAATTAACCAATTTCAACTAAGTAACTGATTAGCTTAAAAAGAAAAAAAAGATAAATCAATGATCATAGACAACAACATTTTCCTTTAACAGCCTTTCTTGCAGCAATTCTCAATCGCACAAACTGAGCCCAACAACCCCKGCTAACCAAATATTATTGTAATTAAATATTCAACAGAAAGCCTCTTCAATTATTCAAAAGACTGATAACRCTTGGTTATAATTGGGGTGGTGGGAGAGGTTTCCAGAAGCAGGGATTGCGCGCACCGCCCAGCKCTGGCGGCTGACGCAAACCCACGGCTCGTGGCATCAGCACAGGGCACCCCTCCCGTGCCTGGAACCAACCTGGGGGCAGAAACGTGAGCAAACACACCAGATGGTGCGCAGGCTTTCTGCATTCCTGTTATTAGAGCAGAAATTTAGGGGACTAATGGCCAGCTTCCAGGTTTCACACCGTTTTCCAGTGGTAGCGTTATTCCCCTGACAGAGGGCTGGGATGAAAAGCAGGCCCTGGTGTATCATTATAATTCACTAAGCAGCATTACCATAGGAAATTACAAATTAGCTTTTCAGCAAAGGATACGGACGTATTTAGATTAGCCATAGAGAAACTACAGAACCTTCCAGCCCATTCATCAAAGCTCTTGTAGCTCCAACTTTCAGGGAAATGAAACAATAATAAATATTGAGCAGGGAAAGTTAATCTCCCCTGAATGCACTTCAATAATTCAAAAGTTGTGAGAAATAAATAAATAGAGCACAGATCCTTTCATGCCTACAAAACACGTGTCCTGTTTTTCTCACTATTTCTCATGATGTGACTTAGTGGGAAAATGGATGGTGACCAAAATAAAAGAGCTCCAAAAACTCAGCTGTGGCCGTRAGCAACGTTTACAGGGAAGGAGGGAGCCCATCCATGCTTGCCACTTATCTGGAAAGCCATGGAGCTGATTTGGGCAAGAGTTTGCTCCCATTGTCCCTAAGGAAAAGGCTGTGCTGCTTCTACCTACTGTCTGCATTCACTCTGTGTCTGTTCCCTTCCCTGCACACTCCCAGGCAGCCTCTCAAGCTGCTCAGTTTTTGAATGTCTTTGGGTTTACCCCTAAAAGCTGAACAATGCAACAACCAGCTCAGGGTCCAGGGGCCACCCAAGGCCCCAGCTCTTTCCTGACACTACTCTGCCATCACTCCATCCTCTTCCACTCCCTTCTGCTCTCACACCAACCTGGGACYTCTGTAAGCAACATTCACTCCAACCTTCCACCATTCCAGAAGGAGATTCCTTCCCAAATTGYCACCCAGCCAACATCCAACCTTAACATTTGTCTTGCCCAGGTATTGATACATGCATCAACCCTTGAGAGCTCTGTTTGCAGCAGAACAAGGTCAAAWTGAAATGTGCTTTCAAATCTTAAGGAATATTTGGGGAAAGCATTCCATCACACAACCCCAAGTATTCACCCAGCCTTGCTGTGCTGTTAAATGGCTCCTCACACCACCACTGTCTGTTTAGAGGGAACAAAGCACCACGGTTTGGGGTTCCTGCAGGAAGCCCTTTCCATGTATGCTGAGCTCAAGGTACCCCCGCTGGGAGAGGTAGATAAGCCCCTGGAGCTGGCTGGACTCAGCCAGGGCAGGGCACACACACCACAAGAGCCTCAGTCTTGCTCTGAGCATCACTCCATCAGCCTCATCCCACAGCACTCCCACTGCACCAGGACTGGGGTCTCTGAGACTTTGCTGACTAGATTAGCATCGAGTTCCCCGCTGCCCAAGGTACCACTTCCCCCTTTTCATCAAATCTGAGCATTTCTTTAGCTTACAGAACCCATCTCTGCTAGAAGCATCTATTACCCAGCACCATAGCCTGGATCCAGATCCAGGCAAACACATTTGGCCTCTTTCATCATCCAACATCCGTATTTTCTTCTGATTTCTAAGGCCAATGGAAGGGTTTTATTCCATCCTGTTGTGTCAGGAGCTGCACCCAAGATGGGTGAGAGGACACCTAGCAAACCCTCTGGCAGCTCATGCCACAGCAGCCAGGGCTGCTTAACACACAGGAGAACRCGCAGCACTCCAATATCCAAAAGAACAGGAAAACACAATCCCCACCTTCTCCATGAGCAGAGACACCAGGAATTAGTCAAAAAAAAAAAAAAAAGGCAACATAAGCACCTGCAGTGTCAAGCCATGTTTTCCATGACTTGACAAAACACCTTCCCTTCAGKCTGACAAGATCTGGGCTCACTCATCATACCGAGAATACGGGTTTTCCCTTCAGGGCTTTCTTTTTTCCCTCAGTTCATTTGAGCAAAGAAAGCAAGAGYAAACGGACAGCTGAGTAGTAGCACTTGCAAATTCCCATGAAGGTTACCACTTGCATTAGCAAATTCCCTCCTGAAGACTTATTTCTAGCTTCTCCTTGCAAAGGGCTCAGCTCAGGGTGGAGCAGCAGGGCAGAGGTGGGAGCCCACAGGGTGCTCAGGGAAGCTCCCAGCCTGCTCGGTACAGGCTCCACTCCAATGCCTGGCAGAAGCACAGGAAGCCCAAAGGATGCCWGCAACAGATGTGTGCATCCTGAGGCAACAGGGAGAGGAGAGCAGGGCAGGCATGGAGCATGGAGCACAGAGCACGAGCCAGGGACGTCACTCTCCAGTCAAATCCCATCTCTGCTCCTCTCCCAGGCAGCAGCTCTGAACCCRGTGTTTAAGCAGGGGAAGAAAACTAAGCCGGATTCACCAACCCCAAGCAGAGCTTTTCACCTCCCTCCTGTGCTCTGCTTATCGTGATGCTGCAAGCACAGAGAGAAAAACCTGGGTTTTAAAAGAGCAGGCGTGAGGCAGGGAGATGCTGGAGAGGCGAGCAGGCCAGGCAGGTGCAACGGARTCCGTGGAGGAGCTGCACCGAAATGGTCACCAGCCCCATCTGACCTACCAACAGCTCCAAGCCGAGCTAAAACATGTAATGTCAGTCCATTACCACCCTCTCTATATGCTAAATGGATTATATTTGGTTCAGCTAACACGAGAGAGAGCACGCGAGCGGCTCCTGAGTGATTGCAGGGTGTGGGAGAGACAGAGTATTTGGTGCTGTCATCTTCTCACATCCTTCTTCCTCTTTGCAAGCCACAAAAAAATTTATAAATTATTACAAACATGCAGGTGTCCAGCAGAAAAGGGTCAGCTAAGCTACAGGATTTAGTAAAAAATCAAGGAACCAYAAAAAAAGTCAGGTAAGTGACTCTATTACGTCCAGGTTCGTGTGCCACAGGCAATGAGTTAGCAAGGTTTTATGGAGAATAATGAGGGTGGTTYGGAGGCAGCCCGTGCCCTGACTCCAGCTGCATCCTCCTCCCCCTYCAGCCGGGTCCAGACCCCCAGACGCCTCCCCGACCATCACAGGAAAAAGACTTTTTGTCTGGTCGGCTGATTTGGGATGCAGGGAGCCAAGCCTGGCYCGGCTGCCTCTGCAGCCCAGGGCAGAGCAGGGCACCAGCCGTGGCTTTGCCGCGCTGCCAGAGACGGCTGCCGGCTAATCCGGCCCCGCCGATGCTCCGGGGGAAAGCCAGATCCCAGGGCAGGGCAGGTCCTAGGACATGCTCCAGATCCATTAGAGAAAGCCACGTTTCAATCTAGCAAGTTCAACCTCTGTATCAAGAGATTCAGTAAGATTTAAATAAACCCCATAAAAAGGCATTTTCTTTACACGACCATCATTAGACTCTCGCCCTAACTCTAAATCAGATTCGATTGTTCTACCTCAGAAATCCCYCATCCAAAATTTTCCCTGATATCTGAGATCTCTCCTAGGATRCTACTTTACTATCCAAGCAACTTCCTGAGCAGAGCAGAAATATCACCACTCCTCGACAGGCTCGGTTCTGGGCAGGGACACTGACTCTGCCAGTGCTCCCGGGGAGAGCTGGGCCAAGCTGGGGAAACCCTGGGTGACACCCAGGAGCGTCCCCAGAGCAGGAGGGAGCCCAGGTCTCCCGTGCAGCCGCAATTCCAGCAGCGCCTCAAGCCGCTGTCGCTGCCAGCGAAGCGCTGCTAACAGGTCTTGCCTCTTCACGAGCGGCGAGCAAACCGCGCTCGCTGCATCACGCTCCGGCACGGCACCAGCACTCCCACCGCCAGGTATTCCTACAGAGATGCCATGAGGCAGCCCAAGAAACACGAAAGGCAAACACGCGTGCCAGCCAAAAGCCGGCGGGAAGGGGATGCTGCATCGAGCGGGCCTGCCCGCCGCGATCCGGCAGCCGCGCTTGCGAGCGGAGAGGAGCTGCGGCCAAGCCCCAGCGGAGCAGCATTCCAGCTCCAGAACCAGCTCCTCGCTGCCGGAGCTGAGCCGGAGTCTCCTGCCATCCGCTTCCAGCCATACTCACAATAAACCCCCCAGGAGGGCGCAGCCCCGGCAGGTTTGAGATCCCGAGCATCATCTCCCGCACCCCGCCTCTCGCTGCTCACAACCCCGGGGCTGCACCACGTCCCCTGCCCGCAGCCACCGCTCCGCCGCTGGGCAGCCCCTGCCACGAGCTGCTGCTGTACCGGCAAAAAAGGTGGCAGCRGCAAAATAAAGAGAAAAAATAATCGAAGCGATACTTCAAGAGCCGTGCCGGGCACGGAGCAGCGACACGGTACCAAGGCTGGGACGGGCTGGGCCGGCTGTCCCACCAGGCCAACCGCCCGCAGCCTGGCTCTGGGCTGCAGGCACCTTCCTGCTGCCCAGCAAATCCCACGACCAAGCGGGAGATGGGGAAAAGATCCCAGCGCACTGGCACGGGCCGTGCTGAGAGGACGAGCACGCACCTGCTCCGTGGCTCCGTGGCCGGGCAAAGCGTCCCCGGCTCAGTTCATCCCCACAAACGGAGACCACCTGCCCACGGCTCCCGCCGCATCCATCCCCCGCCGGGGCTGCGACGAGGAGGGTGGGCAGAGGCGGCTCCGCGCACCGCCACGGCCCCCGAGCCGGCCCCGGGGACCAGAGGAGACCCAGACGGGACTCCAGAGACGGCCCCACCGCGGCCCCGGGCACCAGAAGGGACCTCGGAGGTGACCCCACSGCGGCGCCGGGCAGGGCTCCGCAGGGAAGGGGAGCCGAGCCGGAGCTCCCCCCACGCGGATGCGGGCGGGTTTCCTCCTCCATCCCCGGCCCCCTCCCGAGGGCACGGGCTGCCAGTGCCGCTCACGGGCCGGGTAACCCGGGCTGGCACAAGAGGCCGGGGCCACGGGGCCACGATCCAGCCCGGTGCCGGTGCCTTACGGCGGGGGAGTCGCTCCCCGCCCGCTCCCCAGCCGYAGACGCCGCGGGCGGCGCAGAGACCCTCGGCTCAGCATCACACCCGCTCCCGGTAGTCCCGGTCGCCGCTCACCTTCCACGGCGGCCGCGGCGGCGGCCAGGCAGAGCAGCACCACCAGATCCGCAGCCATCGCCTCCTCGGGCCCCGCAGGCGTCAGCCGCTACCGGCGGGMGGCCGTGAGCGGGCATGGGGGGTGCGTCCGCGGGCCAGGTG
>JACDOX010000125.1:563979-654684 GCA_014549065.1 Cardinalis cardinalis | reverse complement strand
TTTTTTTTCTAAGTGGAAGCAGGAGGAGAACAGAGGGGGCGATACAGGTGGGGGAAGAAGAAACACAGCAAGAGCTTTTTTTTTTTACCAAAATCAGACTTTTTTGATCAAAGCCTGCAAAGACTTTTGATCAGGGTCTGCAAAAAAAGCTTTTAATTGTTACCTGTATTTCTATTTTTATAAAGACAATAAGGATATCAAGTTATTTCCATTTAGAAACCCACTGGAAAATATAGATTTGGATTTTTTAAAAAAACCCAAAAAACAAAATAGGAGCTAAAAGAGATCTTTCAGCCAAAACTTGAAACTCATTCAGAGATAATTCTGAAAATTAGCTGTCATGTGTTATAACAGTTTGTGTAAGACCATCATCTGTGACCAGATTGTTTCATTGTGGTCACGAGGACAATCCCCACCTGAGCAGCATCCTGTGCTCTCCATCTCTCTGCCAGCTTTGCACTTGGGGTGGCTGCAGCCAGCTGGGGACAGTGACAGTCCTCACCAGGAATGGGCAATACARCAGCAAGGCAGCTCTTCAATTACAGAGGAAATTGTCCTAATGAAGGCTGAACACATATGCCTCTCTGCAGGCATTTCTCCCGTGTATGCCACAGCTCATCCCAAGCCCTTTGCACACCCCTGGCTCCAGGGCATGGACAGAGGAAGAAGCAGCTCAGCAGGGCCATCTCACAGAGCGGTATTGGAGGTGAATCTCCAGCTCCACATCTGAGCACAGGTTACTGGCACGGTCTGTCCCCACTCCTACAGTCTCAGCACACCCCGAGATCCCCAAGCCAGAGCAACAGCAGCCAGATTTGGCCATGGATCCCTCAGACTGGGGAACAGGCTCCTGGYTGGCACAAATTTGGGGAGAACCCAAGCGAGGAGAGCTGCTCAAGGCTTCAGCCAGACCAGCCATCTCCTCCCTCCACTTACTCATCAACCGAGGCTGGGGCCAGACACCCTCTGTTGCAGCTGCYCGGGCTGGGGAGCAGCAGCCCGTGTCCCCTCGGGCCGTGCAGGTGGCTGAGGTTTTCCCCCACCAACCTCTGGAGGTCAGCAGCCGGCAGCACTGGGGCTCCGCGCTGGCTGCCGCTGGAGAGAAATCAAACCCGGCCCAGGAAAGCAATGGAACTCGGGAAAGACCCGGTGGCTTGGACACAAGATGCTCTCTACACACCATAGGTGACCCCAAGCATTTGCAGGGGCTGGCACACATCCTCCCTGCACTGCTCTCCTTCCCTGCAGGCATGCAGGAGCRCAGGACCTTCCTCATTAATAGGAAATGATTAATTTCCAAAGCCTGCYTTGCCCATTTAATATCTTCAGGTCTCGTGCCAATTTGTCCACAAGTGAGCCCYGTTCTGGGAAAAGGAATGAATCCCCATTTCACTTTGCCAGCCTCCAATGTCATTTGCTCATTTCATGTCTGAAGGACGCTACAGCAAACCCTTTACAGCTAAATCATTACTGATTTTACAGAGGTTACAAGTTGCTGGTARCGTAAAAAAAACTCTTGGTAAATTTATTACACAGAATCTGACATTGTCCTGCATAAATCTCCATGTTCATGGTAAATAACAGAGGTTTCTAGATAATGTGAGACACCAACAAGAACTAAGGGAAGTGAACTGGAGGTATGGAAGGAAGCATATCCAGACCCCCTTGTACAGAGCAGGAAAGGGAGTCCTCAACTTCACCTGGTCCAAAAAGGTAAAAACCAAAAGAGAAAGCAGCAAAAATCCTCCTGCTTTTCCCAGCCAGGCAGGGAAAGGCAGCAGGTCTGTCAGGATAAGGTAGACATCTCCTCCCAGGGACATGCTTCCTTGAGCATCACCGTGATATCATGGGCCAGCATCCCTCAGAGCCACTGCTTTGCTGTGTGCCAGAAGCTGAATATTGACCAAAAAGGAGGATTTTCCCCACAAATGAAGCTGTGGCAAGCTGCCTTCTGGCTGGGTTACAGCTCACTCTTGGTTAGCTAGAAACAAGAATTTCTGCCCACTGGAAAAAATTCCCATTGCTGTTTCCATCCTGCTCTCTAGGAAAGCTAAAGCCTGACTTTCAGTGAGGATCATTAATCTCATTATTTTTAGATGACATTTCTAGGTGTGTTCTCAGAGCTCCAGGCTCACAGCACAAGCACAGACGAGTGGATGGGTCCGTTGTGCCTCAATACAAGATCACGCCCCAAAATGGATGAAAGCAGAGAGCAGGTAACAAGTGTGGAATTGTGGTGCTCAAAGAGGACAGCTGCTCACCTGGCAGAGGACATCTCCCATCAGAGGCAGGCTATGACATCCCAAGAGCTCGCTGACAGCTCAGCCACATCACTCAGGCTCAGGGCAGTGGAACCAACTCCAGCCACTGCTCTGGTGGAGGGAACAAAAGGCCCCTACTTTTCCAGAGGGCATGACAAGCATCACTTCAGCTACTCAGAACCTCATGCAGCACACATGGGCCCTCTTTATCCCACAGCCACATGGCAGCTGAGACTCATTTCCTCCTAGCAGGGCTCCTCTGCAGCTGGAGAGCCCTGCTGGGGAACAGCCACAGGCAGTGGGCACCGCCTCTCCCCATTGTCCCACAGCCAGCTCTTCCTCACCAGGGGACAGTCTCAGACACCAGGTGAAAGCTCTCCTCCTGCTGYATCAGGAGGAGTTCCTGGGCTTTCTGAGCTGAGGAAGATCCTTCAAAGTCAGGAGGAGGGGAGGCTGTGACTGTGCTATCCCTGGAAGTGTTGAAGGCCAGGTTGGACRGCGCTTGAAGCAACCTGACCTAGTGGAATGTGTCCCTGCCCATGGCAGGGAGATCTGAGATTATTTTTAAGGTCGTTCCCAATCCAAACCATCCTGTGAGTCTCTGAGTGGGTTGGGTTGATGGATCATGACATGCTCCCAGCTCAAACTGYTCCACACTGTGGCTGTGGCCAGGCAGCCACAGGGCTGCCACCAGCACCTTCACTGTCCCCATCCATCAGCATCTCCTTCAAACCAGCAACTTCCCACAGTATTTCTCCCACTTTCCCTCCAGGAGCTTCAAGCATATCCTGGTGACATCAAGCTACACCCCCTTCCCTTCCCTTTCATTTCTTTCATCAAAGTTTCTTTTTATCTCCCACCTCCTTGCTCTAGGGTGTTTTGTTCACCTCTTGCTGCCCGCAGAGCTGAGCCACTGTGCTGGGAAGGGCTCTGCACCCAGTGTGGAGGTGGGAGCCCTCCCAGGAGGAGCAAACACAGTGTCAAAGCCCCCCTGAGCCTCACAAGCTCCCTACAAAACCCACAGAGCTACAACAGAGCTCTCTGAGATGAGCTGCACATCTTTGTCTATCAGACAAGCACATCCCCAGAAAATGGAGACTTATGCTGAAGTGTGTTTAACACGGGCTCAAAACACAGTGTTTAATCTGTGGGAGTCTCCAACCCCAAGGCATGCTTGGGTCATGCCAGCACAGACAGCAGCAATTCTGAATGCCAAAGGAAGAAACAGGGAAGAAGATCCCCCAGGCTGGATGGGCAGACACAGCTGGAGGCACAAAGGTTRTCTCCAGATTGCAGGTGAGATGCTCCCACCGGCAGGGTGTGGAGATAGTGCCACACCAGAGCAAGACCTGGGAGAGGGAGAAGAGATAAACCTGAGCAAAGCAATGATTTTCAGCCTCTTTGGCAACAACAGAATCAAGCCTTCATTTCAGATTAGCTGATTTTCATATGAGTTTGGTTTTTTCAAAGGTTAGTACAACCATACAAGTTTGCATGTGTATGCTTGAAGCAGAATACTGACCCCTTTTGAGGCTGTTCAGTGTTACATTTAGCTCATCCTCTTCATTTCTCTCAAAATAATTGGGAAAATCTTGCAAAGTGTGGCCAAGCCCCTTCAGAGGGATAAAACACAGGGTTTGCTTCAGTTTTGCTGCTCCAGGCCATGTGGCTGGTGGCTGGAGGCTGAAGCACACAGGCCAGACTGAACTGGGGGTGCTGGGACAAAAATACACTTTTCCCCCATTTGCACTGAATGTTGTCATTTTGCCAGAATCCAAGCCCCCGCAATTGGTTGCAAACCATYCATCAAAGAAAGAAAAAGTCCTTTGCTCCCCCTCAGCACCAGTRAGCCAGAACAACACATGCCAGAGCCTGGGAATGGGGATAATGCCACCATTTCGAGGCCAGGCAGTGCCTCAAGGCTGACACACTCCACCCCTACCTGTACCTGCAATTTTACAAACTTCATAAATGTACATATTAAATAATCTATTTACCTTTTTTCTAAAAAAATAACCAAAAGTTGAGAGGCACGGCACAACAGACAACCTTAGCTGTGAGCCGCTGATTTTTCTATGATATATTATATCCGAATCCAGCAGTGCGATGAGCAGAACGTACCAATTTGGGTAATTGGTGAGGGCCTGAGAGCATGCACACACTGCTGATCTGCCCTAAATGTATATTTACAGTGCAGGTTGTTTGCATTTCTGATGATCTGCGACACCAGAAGTTAATCAGCTCCTCCAGTGCACGCAATCAGCTCCGCGGCATTCTCCTCTCTGGTGTGGGGGAAGCCGCTCAAACTGTGACATCAGAGCTGCAAAAAACCATTAAACTGTTCAGTGCAGCAGGGGGAGGATGCTGCCAGGACCAGGCACTGGCCAGGTGCTCCCTTGRGCCAGAGGACACCTGGGCAACACAGGGAAACATGGGAACAACACTGCAACTCAGTGCTGACCAACACTCCTGATGGGCCAGCCTTGAGGCTGGTTTCAATTTAAGCCTGAGTGCTGGCTCAACTCTTCCCACTGGATGTTAGCATTCCCATTTCCTCACCTAAAATCCACTTGAGTAATCAACTGTAAAGCTAATGACTGGGGCACCAAATCAGCAAAGTACTTGAGCACATGCTGAAGTCCCATTGAGAGAAATTAGACCTAAGCAGACACTTTGCTCCAAGGTGAGGGGGCTTTGTGTAAAAAGTCACAAGAAGCCTGTTCAAAACAGGTGTAACAGCGTATGGAAGCAAGCCATTCCCACTTGAGTGGCTTCCAAGCA
This sequence comes from Cardinalis cardinalis, assembly GCA_014549065.1. Classification (NCBI taxonomy): domain Eukaryota; kingdom Metazoa; phylum Chordata; class Aves; order Passeriformes; family Cardinalidae; genus Cardinalis; species Cardinalis cardinalis. Next base: position 649,642 of record JACDOX010000125.1, on the reverse strand, counting down.
TCCTGCTCAGCACCCACAAGGACCTGTCAGAAGCACGGGAAACCTAGAGCTTTAGACCTGACTTCATTTTTCTGGCAGCCAAACCTGAGTAGGCTYCTGAGGACAGTCCTGGAATGTTCAGGTGGCTCCCAGGTCCTAAATGCAGGAGAGCACCTCCTGGGATGCAGCTGGGGCATGGATGAAGGGCACAGCACCCACAGGCACACCAGTCAGGACCAACACAACCAGTAYCTCCACACTGGGATCCCCCAGCCAGCCACAGGCAGGCTCTGCCCAGCCCTGTCCTGCAATGAGATCCAGCACTGCTGAGCAGCAGGTGGGCAGGGTTACAGCCCAGGGACCCCAAAAGGAGCCCCCGGCCAGCAGCACTGCCCCAGCTTTTCCAAGGAAGGACTGAGTCTGCACATTCCTCCCCCCGTGGCCWCGCTCCCACCCTGGCTACCCCCTCACTCCTGCTCCCTGGCGGGTTCGCAGAAATCCCACMTCTCACCCCCAGGCACCTCCCAGTCACGCTCCGAGTGACGGGAAGAGCAAAGATCAAGTTTCCCTGAGCACCAGAGAACAGCAATGACGTTTGGTCCTGCCAAGGACAACACCTCTCTCTGGCAGGTTGTGCAGGTAACCACCTGGCATGGGGAAATTGAGCTATAACTTGCCTTAAGTGGGGCATTTTAGAGCCCCATGCAGTGTTACTGTGTGTGTATCAATATGTATATACATCAATAACCAATGTGTTCCAAGGAGACAGTTTCCCTGGAAGTTTTCCAGCATTTGGATATCTTTATTACTGTGAGTTAGGTCAAAGCCCTAACTTGCATTAACTGGCACAGCTCTGCTGAAATCAATACCCCTACGCCAGCTCCTGCTATTTGATGAGGTGGCCCAGAATCTCTGTATTGGTTTTACTGTCTTCCTTCATCATCAGCCCAGCTCCCCCTGTCCAGCTGTATTTTTTCAGCTGATTTTAATTTTACTTGTGGAGTCCTGGGCAAAGACTACAAGCAAAGAGCAATCAACCACAAGAGCTTCACTCGTAAGTGAGCAGTCCAGTTGTGTTCACCACCTCAGGGAGGATTTGCTTTCTTTGGTCTCCCAGCAGTTGGAGATTATTCCTTGATTTCCTGGAGATCCCCATGTCTGACATTTCCCCTTAATCCCTCTTGAGGTCCAGCTTWAGGGTCAAGCACAAGACCAAGCTGAGACAGGGAGTACCACGAGGCATTCACACTCTCCCACATTCACCCAGGGTGCAGAGACACCTGTAACAACCAGCAAGAAGCCTTTTCTTACAACAACCTCTTGCAGAAAGTCAAAAGCAAAGTCACAGACACCTTTCACTGCAGCAGGAGGGTAAGAGAGAAGGCCCTGCTCGGCCTCCACAGGGGGAGTGAAGCAGTTTACGTGCTAATCCCAGTGTGAGCAACCAGAGCTGGCACCAGCCGGGGCCACTTGTCTGACTTCAGCACTTGGCAGGGAGGGACGGATGAACAAAAATATGTAGCACAGACCCTGGCTGCCCAAAGCCACGGGTCGTTTGCTGTCAGCAAATGGAGCCAGATAGAAAAATAAATACAGAGAACATCTTGRATTTGGACAGCGGTTCCTGCATGGCTGCAAAGCTCAGCAATGCCCCTGTCCAGGCTCTTCAGTGCCCACAGCACATCTGATGGTGTGGCCAAAGGGAGGGACAAAGCTGCCATCCCTCCCCCAGCTCACATGTGTCCATGCAATGCTTCCAAGATCAGGGATTTGTTATTTCTGGGGGAAATAAACATAATCCTGAGGCCAGAGCAGAGAAGGAATGAGGGCAAAGAAGGGATTTTGGCAGGAGAGKGCTGGAGGATGATGCTGTGAAAGGGTTCTATTCCAGGGAAGGCAGCCTGATGCTCCCATGGGACAGAGAGTGCTGTCCATGTTGACAGCCTGGATCCAAGTGTCTGTCCCCGCAGATGCCTTTGGAAGCACCACCTGTACATGTGCAACATCCCGACACTCCATGCCAGTGTGACAGGGCTGGCACAGGGAGGGAGCAAGGATGGGATGCAAGGCAGCAGGCACATCTAAATAAGGCCACAGAGGTAAGGGCAGGATCACTTTAAACRGTTAAAGTTTCATTTTAGTAGATACCACAAGGGGGAAAACATTCCCGATGGTAAAGAGCAAAACAGGGACCTTCCTGCAAGGAAGTTTTTGCAGCCTGCCTCCCTGAGGAAACGAGGCACGTTTGCACCCAGCCCCACTCCCTACCCACAATTTTAGAACCTATTAGATCATTTTAGCCAGGTCAGAGTGGGAGGGGTGTCTGAGGGAATTTCTGCTCTTACACCCGGTGGGTTTCTCCACACTTCCACATTTTTTGGAGAATTATGGTGCTACTTGCTCAAACACATATAATATCCTTTCAGCAAAAATACCCAGCCAAGTCTGGACTCCTATTTCAAACTGTCCCATTAGGCTTGTCCAGCTTGAACATCATGGATCTACACGTTTTAGCAGGGGTTTACCCCACCTTCCCCCCCAAAAAAATCATAATTAGCATTCCTGTGATTGGATCACACAGCTATCCCTGGAAAAATCAAGGCAGAAGATGACAGTGCCTTGGAGCWCTGGACTCCTCATGCAGCTCCATCTTTATGAGTCTGGACTTTGCATGGGGGTACACTCAGTACCACTTAAGCAAATTGGCTCAAGGATAGCAAATTAAACAAGGCCAAGCAAATCAGCTCTGAAGAGCCTCACATCCTCATGTCCTTCCAAAATTATTGTGAGCCAGGCCATTTTCTCATGTGCTCATGAGGGAAAATGTAATATATCATTTTTGTACACCATGACCTGCCCCCAACCCTTCCCAAGCATTTGCTGGCAAACCATGGCACTGGGTGCATCGGCTCCAAAACCATCAGGGAGAACTTTCCTGTTTCCAAAAGGACAGTTCAGAGGATGGAAGGGTTTCTAACTCCTGCTGGGGCCAGTGGGAGTTTGGTATCATCCACAGATTCCAGCATTTAGCATTCCTGAAGTGAGGAAGGTGCACGTGCCCRAGGGAAAACAATGCTGGGTGAAATACCTGTGGGTCACTAAATAGAACCACTGCAGAAAGGATTTGGGCTTTCCTGGTCTGTTCTGAATCCCAGTCAGATTTGGGCTGGAGGGGCAGCAGCTTAGGCCAGCTCCTGTTCAGTCCCTCAGCACAGGAGAATTAATAATTAAACACAGGCCAGGTGAGGAGTACTGGGTCTTGAGGGCAGCTGCAATATTTCCATTTTAAAAGGCAGGAGGGCAGGTGCTGGAAGCTAGGTGCCAATTCATCTCCCTTCTGCACAACAGCCTTCCAAAGTAAATTATTAGGGATGAACTAGTYATTGCCATTTACATTTCCCATGGTCAATGGCACATTCTGACTGCCCCAGGAATGGGGGAGACAGCACAGGAAAACTCCAAGAACACACACCATTCCACCAGCCGTGAGTGAGTGGAAGGGATTCTCCCAACAGAGCTGGATGGAGCTGCTCCCCCACCAAAGCACCTCCTCAGAGCCTTCAGCTGAAACCAGCTCTGAGCTCCCTCCACTGCGGCAGTGGATTTGCTCCAGCCTGAATAAGGCAGCCCCAGGGCTGGTTACCTGCAGGCTGGGCTGGCCCTGGGGGCCCCCTGAGCCACGGAGCCCTCACAGCATCAATAAACCTGGCGGCTCAGCCCACCGCCCTGGCACTGGGAACCTTTTACTCCAGTGTAAGGCTGCTCTTACCCGTCTGTATTCAAACATCAGGTGCCCAAAATCCCACCTGGAGCCACCATAAAGCCAATGGCCCTGAGCCTGGGCCGTGCCCTCCGTGTGTTTTCCAGCCCGGCCTGTCAGCGGTGCCCGCGCACAAAGACAGGCAATGTCATCCTCCCGCGCTCCCTTAACTGCTTATCGATCCCAAAGAGCCTCCAAATGGATTCCTCTGGCCATCTATCATCCTCCCTAGCCCGGGAGATCCCCTCTATGTTACAGAGCAGACATCTCAGTTAGAGCTTTATTTACTGCCAAGCAGCAATTAAACCATCCCGGTTCGATTTATGGCCAGCACAGATAACCCCACTCAACACTAGGCAAGGCCAGTTTAACTTTCAGATACTCATCTCTTGCCACACACAAAAAGCCAGCTTAACCTGTGCATTTTTAATAGCTCTAGYCCAAATTCAGACTTCATCTCTTCAACTCTTTCCAGTACAAGCTGGGAAATTATTCCCTTGCAGGGTGTCTAATAGATTTCCATTGTGTTCACTGCAGTCCTGAAGTCAGAGCTCAACTCATCGGGCTTTATTTTCTGAAAGCCTCATCCTGAAGCTGGTATTTGGGAGCTGGGGATTTAAATGTCCAGCTTCACACTCAGAACAAGATATAAGGAATGACAGGAGCAAGGCACACCCATGATGCCATTCCACTTTGCTGGCACAAGTGCAGGGACACCCTGRCTGGCTATGGGGGACCCAGCTGAACATCCTACCAGCTTGGCAGAGGGGCTGGAAGCCAGGACATCCCTCCCAGCCCCTTCCCAGCAGGCTCCAGGGCTGCAGCACACAAAACCTCTCACTGGTCTGAGCCTGGGCTGCTATTCTAGCATTTTGCCATGGATAATGTTCATACTTTACAGCTTTACAGCAAGTCACCAAGATTGATACAGATCTTCACTTTATTAATTTTTCCAGCTACTAGCAGTGAATTTATCCAGCTGGAGACTGATTTAACTTCTCAATAATGCTCAGATTTTCCACACTTTCAAAGTGATTTCCCATTATCCACAGTGGTGTTTGGGTAGCCAGGTGGAGCACCCCACCATCACTGCATTGCTCTTCCAGACAGCTGAGCTGCCAAGAGACACTGAGAACACACCTGGCTGACAGGTGTCCTCTCCAACTAAGAGTCTGTGGGGTTTAAAAAAAACCTCTTTTTAACTAATTCCATGTCTTGGCAGGACAGAKCACTAAGACTGGGGAGAGGGGAAAGTGCTACTTAAGGACTTACAGAGCTGCTGCATGCCACCAGTTTTAAAGCACATCATACAGGTGGCTGCTTTTGCACACAGAGATCGGCTTAGGTCAGTAACAGTCTTAATTTCACATTCTCTCAATTGAGTTCTTCTGCCTTTGGACTCACAGCACATGTGCCCAGTGTCCTGAAATGTGACCTGTCCTCACCTGCAGCACTGCCTGCATCMCCTGGAGCTGTGGATGCAGCAGCTCCTGCTGAAGAGTCATTGTACCCTGCCAGCTCTCCCTTCCTGCTGATTAGCTGGAAGTCTCTGTTCTTGGCCTCATCGTCCCTGGCGTTGAGATGCTTCCCCGGCTGATGGCCTGAGACCACTTTTGATGGCCTTACAAAGACAATGCCAGCACCTCCTCAGCTTCTCACACACTGCCCAGCWCCCAGCACCAATCGGAGCCACACTGCAACCCAGCAAGAGAGGTAAATGCCTCAGAATGCTGGTTCTGATTRATCATACACTTAGAAAGGTTCTAAATAATACATAAAGAAAAATACCARCAATGATAGCTTGGCTATTTTTGAGCTAATCCTTGCAGACAGAGGTGGGCTGCACCCTGCATGCCAGCCCTGCTAAACCAATGTTGCCTCCCAACTCCAAGGTCTAATTTAAGTGAGATTAATTTGGTGTTTAATCTAATCACTGTTCCTGGTGTCTACAGAGCACCTTGGTGATAACCCAAGAGATCTTTCCAGGCAGCCACAGCCCATGCCAGTAAACACCTCCTCCTGCCCCGGTGCCAGCACCCAGCACTCTGCTTTCCAATCCCGCTCTCCCTTTTGCTTTCACTTCCTGCCCCAGCTCATTTCCCTGTTGTCTCTCTGTGCTCARTGGCACCTGCACATTTGGGCATTTCTTGGCACATTCACACATGGACATTCCATCAAAACCACCACACCTGGCGAGGTAGAGGGACCTTCTTCTTTATGAGCTTCCATAAATGATAATGACACTCACTTGGGCTGGCAGGTGCAAAGATCAGCCCCATCAGGACTATGTATTTCATCTCATTTCCTCCCTTTCCCATAATTCATCCTACCTACTCCACAGAAAGCAAAGCTGCAACAACTTTGACAGAGTACCAGAAGATCTTGCTTGCATCCTCACCAGCATGGGAAACTTCCACAGCTTCTGTATCACCTGGGCAAGGAGGTAATGACAAACCCAGYGGGGCCTGATGGTGTCTTGGCAGCCACTGGATTTTAGAAGTATTGCAGTATCCATRGGTGAGATGGGAGCACTGGGATGGGAGGTGTGCTGGAGACTGGAAGCACTGGGACATCCTTGGTACTGCAGACTTACCCACTTATTGGCTCTCAGATAGTGAAAACTAGAGGGGGAAAAATGAAGTTCCTTTCTAGCCCTTCAGACAACGTCTGCATGTTATTTTAGCATCTTCCAGGCAGGACAGTATTTTTGTCCCTGTCCATGGAAGGGGGCTTGGAACTAAATGATCTTTAGGGTCCCTTCCAATCCAAACCCTCCTGTGATTCATTCTATGATTTATTGTACATTGGCAAATTAATTTAGGAGGAAAATAAAACCATTCAGCATCTGAAATAGAGCATTATTTCCTGCAGCATTAATCGGTGGCATCAGTATCACGTAATTTGTTACTGGTGGCATATTTCTGCACGGCTTCATTTCCTTAAAAGCATGGGAATTAATGAGGTGTTTGTGTTGGGAAGGGCCTGGCAGGCACTGAGCAGAGTGTGGGCAATCACCAGAGAGGCTTCCTGGCACGGAAGCACCGTGGTGGGTTTGTAAAGCACGGGGTAAATAGCAGAGCTCTGCTGCCCTACGGGGACTCACCTGCTCTGAGCAGACGTGACTCCAGCAGCTGAGCACCTGCCCTGCTGTATTGAAGKGCAGAACAAGAATTCACCTCACTTAAGGTATGTACAGCAATACTGAATCATCACTGCTTGTTCCTCAGTAACTGAGCTAGTGGGGATGTCTTTTCCCAGAAGGAAGTCAGTCAGGGACCGTCCAGCCCAAGGGTGTCGCTGGTGCTGTGAATCACAGCCCTTCTGCTCTTGCCATTACTGTATTTCACCTCCTTATCTTGTGTACACCGAGGAACTCCAGGAGGGAAAACCCCCATCCACAGGCAGGGATCCAGCCCAGGGGAAGAGCTGCTGAGGGGACAATGTACTGGTGGGGGTTGGTGGCTGACTGGGGCTTACTGGAGCCATTCCCAGGAAAGGGAGAGATGGGAGAGAGCTTTGAGGATAAGGTTGAGGAGGGTGATTCTGCCACTCTATTSCACTCAGGTGAGACCCCACCTGCAGTGCTGTATCCARCTCAGATGTCYGCAACATGAAAAGGATATGGAGAGGGTCCAGTGGAAGCTGGAGTCCCTGTGCTTTGGAGCCAGGCTGGGAGAGCTGGGGGTGTTTACCTGGCGAAGACAAAGCTCCAGGGACACCTTAGAGTCCCTTCCAGTGCCTAAAGGGGCTCCAGAAAAGTTGGAGAGGRACTTTGGACAAGGGATGGAGTGACAGGACACATGGAATGGCTTCCTACTGCCAGAGRGCAGGGTTAGATGRGATATTGGGAARGAATTCTTCCCAGTGAGGGTGGTGAGGTGCAGACCTCCCCYGACTTAGCATTAACATGGGTTACCCTAAAAAACCTTCCCATGTTTTACAGAGGTTCCAAATTTATTATCTATTTAATACACATGCATTATAGATTTGGATAAACTTGACCTTTTAAGAGCTGCCCTATACATTTGCTGAGCATTACATATAAACTGAGCATGAAATATTTCAACCAACAACTTCCAGATGATGTGTGGGTAAAATTCAGGGCTAGGGAAAGGAGAGGCAGCCTCAAAAAGTCACATGCTACAGAGAAATGTGCCTCTAACCTCAGCTCTGCACCCTCAGACCTCAGTCCTCCCTCTCCAAGACTTGGGCAGGGGGCTCAGGTGACCTCATCAAGGTGTGCTGAGATCCCTGAGGACAAAAACAATCGTGCAATGATGACTTCAGCTGCCAAAGCCCTAAATAACTAAACACTTYTGGGGCTGGTCAGAAAACAGCAGAAAAGTTACAGGAATTAGAAAAAAAAAATCCTCTGTTTGATATTTTCTCATGGGCATGGTATAAAAGACCTTTCCTACAGGTACCCTGGTAACTCCACCATCAAACCCCCACTAAAGCAGGGCAGAAGCAGCTCAGATCCCTGGGTCAGAGCTGGTGGCTGTGGCAGTGAATCTCCCACCGCAGGCATTGCAGTATTAACATTTAAAAAATCACGAGACCTCAAATATCCCAACGCTAAGTCTCATGACCTTTAAGTCAACTAGATTCAGGTTTCTTTTTCTTTGACTCTTGCTGCGCTTTTGGGATGGAAATAAAAGACCTTTTTAGGTTTAGGGAACGTTACAGGGAGCCTCCACCACCCATTTCTTCCCACATTTACRTTCCTGGTCCCCTAAATTCAGTTGTCATAAGTGCTGGCTTATTTTCAAGCAGTTCTTTTTCATGCTGCCTCATTTTGATAATCCTTGCATTTAAGGCAATTCTTGACACATTTTTAGGCTCAGGTTAAATGAGTCTCCCTTTGAGGTTCACTCTGAGCTAAACCAGCATTAAGGGAGTCCTGAGGTTTGTCCAGGTTGGCTCACAAGGAGTTAGGAGTGGCCTTATGCATTTTATAGGTTACAAGGAAAGCCAAGGACTGCAATTCAAAGACAATATTAGCAAATTCCCCAGGTCCTAAAGCACAGCCCCGTGCTGTGCCATGTCCGTGGGCACACAATAYCCCAGCAGTCCTCATTCAATCCTCTTAACACGTTTCTGCCTTTGATAACACACTCCCCTGAAAAACCAAACCCCAGCTCAGAGAAAGCCATGCCTTGGGCTGCATTCGTTTGGTTGGCTCAAATGAAAAATGTAGAGTCAGGTGTTTGTCAGCTGCTCTATAGTGCTGAGAAAAGCCCTCTCCTGCTTTTCCTCTGCGTTGCCAAGGTGTGTACCTTAGATAAAAGTCCCGTTTCTGACCGAGGCACTCGCTGCAGCTCCCAAGAGGGAGAGGACGGGCTCTGCTCCTGCTCTCCCCCACCCGTACCACCATCTCAAGGCACCTCATGGCTCCCGGCCTCTGGCATCACCGGCTGCCACGAGCAGGCAGAGACCCCAACCCCACCTCTCTGGGCTGCAGAGAGGCACAGAACGCCCCAGATCCGCTGCCCGCATTCAGCAGCCCCCGCTGCCCTCCTCGCTGTCCTGCCGGCCGCTCCCCACGGCCCCGGGGCCGATGGAGCTGGGGGAATAGGGACAAGGGACACCGGCTCGGCCTGGAACAGCCACCCGGCTCAGCTCAGCGGGCGGCTCTGTTTGCACGTACAGATAAATATACACGGGGCAGAGCCGAAAAGCCGGAGTCAGCTCCTCTGCCAGCCCTGCGGCTCCGGTTACGGCGCTGCCCGCGCCCCGCGGCACGGCCGGAGCCGCCGCCAGCCTGGCACGGCACGGCACGGAGCAGATGGTCAGAGGCGCTTGGCCCGCGGCCGCCGCCGGCCCCCGGCTCCTCGCCGCCTCACATGATGCTCACCGAGGCCACCTGGGCCTCCCGCGGGCCGGGCAGGACACGGCGCCACCGGGGCAAAGCCGGAGCAGTTGCCGGCGGGGCAGGGGTCAGCACGGAACGGACGCCAAAATCCCAGCGCCCCTCSCAGCATCGCCATCTGCTGTGGAGCATCCTGCTCCCGCTCCGGTGTGAGCCGCAGMCTGGGGTAGCCGCGGGCAGAATTTGGCGAGCAAAACACCCTTAAGTAAAGCTGGATGGCAGAGGGACCGCAGCAATTCAGGCAAATGCTCAAAAGCCACAATCACTCGGTAACGACCTACSTGCGGTGGCTGTTGTTGTGCAGGTTCGTCCTGCTGCCCAGAGCTCCCAGGAAGGATCCGCTGTCTCGTTTGCTCCTCGGACAGGGGCACAAGGAGCAGAAGGGGCACAGCAGGATACGTGTCCTGGGCTGCAGGGGAAGCAGGGAAGGGGTGGCAATRGCAGGAAGCAGGTCCTGTGCCTGGCCACCACCCCACGGGCTGGGGACACGGGCCTGGAGTCAGACCCTGCAGGGAGAGAAGCCATGTGCAGGTATTGGCTGCATGCATCRCTTGGTGCTTCCCTGCCCTCCCCATCAGGGGCTTTGCGCCCTCACCACCAAACTGGGAGGSTTCTGGCCAAGAGCAGGGGTCACTCTGGGCAATGGCACGAGAGCCCCCATGGCAGGGCACAGCGGGGGCTCAGGGGTGCATTGGGGTGCCCCAGGGACTGCAGCACCAACCTTGCCCTGAGCACGTGAGAGCCAAACCGCTCCRAACTCTGCTCCAGGAGCCCCGAGCAGAGCACGGCCATAAAGAGCAGAGGCAGCCTCGCTCCAACTTCCTGGCACTCGGGGAATCTTCCTGGATCACGTTACGTTCATGTGTCCTTGGCTCATCTCTGTACAGTTGAAAAACACTGTAAGGGGAGCCAGATAATTAGGACAGCTGAGGTCAAGAAGCAAAACCCAGGGAACCAATTGCTGCTAAATTGGAGACCTGCTGCTTTCACCAAACCTGTGTGCACAGCTCTGCTTTGCCGAGAGGCCCCTGCAGTCAGGGACAGCAGGACCGTGGTGCCACCAGTGCTCCGTGTTGCTCCACGACATGGTCCCAAGGAAYTGTCAGTTCTACTGTCGTGGGATGGTGGTGGAGTCACCATCCCTGGAGGTGTTTGAGGAATGACTGAAGGCAGCACTCAGYGCYCTGGTCTGGTTGACAAGGTGGGGATCAGGCAGAGGTTGGACTCGATGATCCTGAARGTCTTTTCCARCCCAAAGGATTCTGTGATTCTGCCGTTTTGGGTCACCAAACGAACCAGGCAGGCAGGGTGCKGGCTGAGCGCTGTCTCCATGCTGGCTCGCCTGGGGACAGGGCTGCCACTGCAGTGACACTCAGCATTTACTGCTTTGGCTCTGCATGTCCTCACCTGCCCTAGCGGGAAAGGCTCCCTGCCCCGGGGGATGTTCCCCGGCACTGCCACGACACAAATAAAGAACAGCAACAATGCTCCCAGGGGGGCGGTGGGTGGGGCTGTCATCTGACCCAGCGGCACCGATGGAGAGAGCAAAGAGCYGGAGCCTGGGTTTGCCCCAGCACCGTGAATGCTCTGGCAGAGCAARGAGCYGGAGCCTGGGTTTGCCCCCAGCACCGTGAATGCTCTGGCAGAGCAAAGAGCTGGAGCCTGGGTTTGCCCCAGCACCGTGAATGCTCTGGCATTCCATCATCAGTGGGAAGGGCTGGAGGGTTCTTTGGAGAGGAGCTGTGCTGGCACCAGCATCCACACAACTCCAGGCTCTGCTGGGCTGTCCAAACACCAAACACACCAAACACACCTAACGCCCAGGAGCTCTTCTCTTACCTTTTGTATGGCTGCTTATCTAAGGAGTACTTTTCAGTGATAAAGATGCTTTGCCTCTCCAGGGTATTCCCTCACTGAATTAAGACTGCTCCTCATTTCCTTGGCTCTTTGGGGTTGAATAAGCCTAGAGGAGAAAGGGACACGGATCAGGAAGGCAAGACAAGCCCTCAGCCCAAAGGCACCAGCTCCAAACACAACCCTGAGCCARGGGCAGGGAGGAGGAAGAAGCAGCTGCCATGTGCATGTCMCCARTGGATGCCCCCTTGCTCCCCTGTGYTRTCTGGTGGAAGAAGCAGAACACAGGTTTGAGGGAGCGCCACTCCCTTGCAGGGCTGCAGCTCGGTCACTCAAGCACTGAGAAGTAACAGCCTTGTTTTCCTTGCAGGCTCTGCCCAGGCTGTGCCAGCGAGGATGACAACAAAGCCAGCGACCTCAGTAAGTCAGTGGTGAGACCAGCACTGGAGTGACACACCAGGTGACACTGGTACTTAAAAATGTGACCTTAAGTACAGCACCCTGGGGTTCATGGAGGACATGGCCTTACCTCATCTGCTCTTCCACTTTTGGGGGATCTTGGGAAAAACAARAAGAGCTTTCTCCAATTCTACCAATGAGGAGGGATAAACTCCAAGKGGTGGTGTATGGTGGATGCAATACCAGATTGCCACTGGCACCACCCCAGCTCCCAGGRAGCTAATGCATGTTCATAGAATCAGGGCATGGTTTGTGGTGCCATGGGCAGGGACACCTTCCACCAGACCACTGCCCAMCCCGGCTTTGAACACTTCCAGGGGTGGGACAGCCACATCYTCTCTGGGCRATCAGTTCCATGAAGTTATAAAATATTTCTAGAAAGACAGAAAAGATCCAAAGGCCAGGCTCTACTGGGCACTGTGGCAAACCTGGGACTTCTGTGGGCAATCTGTAGGGGCCAGAGAGAGAGAGGCAAAGCAGAGCACCACTCCTGGGGTAACAGCCAAGGCACACTCCTGCCCTGAGGCTGAGCCCATCGTGTTTCCATGAGGAATGCTGAGGGAACAGCACTGTCCTTGCAGCTGCCTCAATGACAGGAATAATGTGCTGCASAGCTAAGGGGAACAATGGGATGATGATAATGAAAGTACAGGAGTGAAAACTCATTACTGGAGATGCTCAGGAGGCATCCTGAGGGATCCCCTTAGGCTTCCTGGGCTGCTTTAACCCTTTGGGCRTGGCTCTGGTACTCAGGCCAATGTGCTGTGCTGCTGACTGTGCTTTCCTCCTCTTATCCTCCCATTTCTTTATGAAAACAACTTTCCCTTTCTCCACACAGAGCACTGTGCACAGCACAGACCTGCTGTGCCCTTCAGCACTCAGCTTCCTGGGACTGTGCAGAGCAAAAGGCATAATGGGGTTTCTGGGCAGCTGGTCCAGAAAAGAGCCCAATAACATCTTCTCCTCTTCCCAGCAGTTCACATGGAGATGGGAACAGTGACTGGAGAAGACAGGCAGCCCAGCTCCACAGGTGAGCTCGTTCCCTCCCAAGGGGAGAAGTCTTCCCTGACTGCTTTTGGGCCTCTGGAGCAGAAGGAATGTATTTCAGCATTGTTAATGTTGCTTAGGATGCCCTGGCATCCTGCCATGTTCCTGAAAAGTTAGAGATGCCCATCAGGCATCTCCATGGCAACTCTGGGATGCTGATCCCAGCTGGGGGCAGTGCCCATGTTGGAGCAGCAAGCTGAGCCCTGGCAGGTTCCTCTTCCCTGGTCTTTTGGAAGGGCAGAGGGAACTGAGAGGGGCTCTGATTCCTCTGGTGCACTCCCAGGCTGCTGGAGGAGCAGCACATCAGACACCCAGGGGCTCTGACCTGTGGAACGAGCCAAATGGCTCTGCCCAGCTGGTGGCAAAATTCCTGGCAAAGGCGTTTTTGGCAGTTTTTTTGGAAGGTACCTGGTAAAAGAATTTTTGGAAGGTTTGGCTGGTACAAAGTGATTTGGTGTTTTGGGCTTCTCCCACAACCTTGTGGGCGCTTCATACTCCAGCCCATATCCAACACCCCAGCACCCCCATGGCAGGGCAGCAGGAGTACAGGGCACTACTGTGGTGTCAGGATTTTGGGTGGGAATGGCAGCAACTGCCAAACTGAGAGAAGGTGTGGCACTCGAGGAAGGCAGGAGATGCAGAAAACGAGGATTTCATCCATACCTCCAGGGCCTTAGCCAAAAGAAATGAGTTTATGTGCAGAAGAAATAGTCCAGCCTCTCCTGGGGACACATTCTTCCTGCCAGCCAGCTTCACATGTTGTGAGGGACACAACAGACCTCCTTCTTTTCACTCCAGCACACACAGGATCAGCAGGGTTCCAGGTCCAAGGATGCCCAAAGGCAGCAAAACCCAGCCTGACTCACCCTGAACTAAATATAAATGTCTCCTTTTGGCATTGTCACCCCTCATCCCACCCAGACAAGCACCAGATTCTCCACTCAAGAGCACCTGAGATGGTGTTTTGGTATGCACAGCTCGGAGGGGTGCCCAAAGACACACCAGGAGTACCTTCTTCAAACAGAAGCCTCGCAGTAAATTCCAACTCTTCAATTCCTACTCCTGACAATGCTGCAGCAAACTGGATAGAGCTTCTCAAAAACAAGAGCCAGTTACCTCTACACTTCTCCAAGGCAGTGGTGAATTTGTTTCTGTTGCCAGCATTGTGTCCTCAGCTCATCCAACAGCTCAGGTGTCCAAGGTCACATGAGAGCATCCAGCTCCCTCCACAGCATCCTGGCACCTTGGGTTAAGGAGAGGTAACCCCAGTGAGGGCTGTTCCRTGACCTTGTCCCCAAGTGACCACTCAGGTCCTCCAGCCCTAGCCCAGGCAGGCCCAGCCAGGGAGGCTGTCCTCCTGCAGGCCAACTCCCCAGGAGCAGCAGCCCCACTCACAGGSTGTCTCAGGAGGGAAGGTTTGCAGGTTCAGCCCCCCAGGCTCCAGAAGGGACGATTCCTGCTGTGTCCACTTCCCTTCRCACACCATGACTCACACTGAGCTCCAGGTATTTTTTCCAAACTTKCCTTCCATTTACCTTTGCCATTGTATTAGAGAGCACCAGGCTGGCTGGGCAGTTGAGAGAACTCCTTTGTCCACTGGGTCACCAAGAAGGGCTTTGCTCATTCCTGCAGCAGAGAGATGTTGATAAAATGCAGGAAAAGTACTTTCTGCATCTCCCAGGATACACCATGCTGCTTGTTTAATTAGAAGGGGCAAAACTCCCTCCTGAATAAACCAGAAATAGCCTTCTAGGGAAAAAATAACCCTGCCTGGGTATTCTGGGGGATTCTTGGAAAGAACAGCTATGCAATCTCCCCCAGTCTTACACAGTACAAGAGCCAGAATTTTGGAGGAGGAATATGTCCAGAAAGCCAATCTGCTCTGGGGGAGAAACCTCCTTCACCTTTAATGCTGGTAAAAGGAAATAGAGTGTATTATCCTCTCCCCCTTCATTTCTTCTCCTATGTGCTTTCCTCTGCCCATCTTGATGCATTTGGTGTTGGGGACAACTTTGTKGGCAGTGCTTGACAATAAAGCACATCCCCAAGGGCACAGCTAGTGAATAATTCAGGTTATCAGGACACCTTAACAAAAGAACCCTAAACCCTCTGCAGGGTCCCACAGGCCCCCACTGCCTTCAAAGGATGAGTTTTTTGAAGATTATACAGGGATTAATGTCTAATGACTGCGTGCAGCCTGGCCAGGACCACTCTCCTCACGCAGAAATGCCAGCAGCAAACCCCGAGCCAAGCAGCAGCTTAGGTCAATGGTCCGTGCTCGGGCAGGCAGGGCAGGAGCGCTCCGGAGAGCCGGGCAGCCTCYGGCGGCCGAAGCCCTGCCAGCAGCGCCCTCCGTTCTCCCTGCAGGGCCGGGCACAGGGCAGAGCCCCATCCAGGGCAGGGGCAGCTCCTGCCAGCGCCCCCSGGGACACCCGGCCGCTCCCGCTGCTCTCCGCCCCGCGACATCCATCGGGCATTTTTTGTTTTTAAGAAACCGTAGCAAAACCCCTGCTGAATCCCCAGCTGCTTCCACAGCTTGTTCTTGGAGGAACAAAGCAGCAGTGGTCACAGCAATGTCTTTTGTCACAGAAGGAACGAAGAGCAGAAAAAAGCAGCAGAAATCTCTGCCGCTCTCTCCCGGGGCGCTGAGCACGCCCCGGGCACACCCCGCTGCTCGCACAGCTGTTCCCACGGCTCTCTGCAGGCACGGTGTCCCCAGGCCCCTCGTGGAAGGAGCGCCGGGCCGTGCTATGAGCCAGGAGCAGCCGGGCTTGCCTTTCATCCCCAGCAATCCCGCTCAGAATGCAGGACCGCCTGCCAGRGGCTCGCCCACCTGCGGGCAGGTGCTTCCCCACAGGAGGCAGAACTCCCCTCCAGAGCATCACTCCCGCTGAGCCTCCAGGGCTCTCAGCATCCACTCCGTTCTGAACCGGCCCTCATTGTCTCCCTGACATCTGAACACGTCCTTGACCTCCCTGGCAGGGCTGCCCCTGCCATCAGCTAGCTTGTGTGGATACCAGGAAACTGAATACATGGGCTTACAGCTCAGTGGAAAGTTCTGCCGCCGTCTTAAATCATGAAGCACAGCTGCTGACACAGCARAACTGCAGGATGAGGCATCTGAGCAGCCTGGCTTGGAAAACACCAGCAGCAGAATAAGGGCAGGGAGGGAGAAAGGACAGGGAGGCCAGGAGGGCAGATTAAAACTCACCAGAGTGCAGCTGGAATGTGTTATCCACCACSGGTGTGCCCCAGCCCTCCAGAGTGCAATTGCAGTTGGGAGAGGAAACAGGAGCTGAGATTCAATGTCTGCAAATGCAAAGTAGTGGCTGGTTAAAAAAACCCAACAAACCCAAGACTTCCAATATATCTGCAAACACACACATGATAATGAGCTCAGAATGAGACATTCTGAGGAGGAGAGGGATCTTGGGAGCCTGGGTGGAAAGTGCAGTGRAAGCAGCCAGCTCCTGGGTGGTGAACAAAGCAGCCTGAGGCTGGGATGGCTCGGGCAGGGAGGGAATGGAGACCAGGACAGGAGCCACAGACACATCTGCACGTGGAGCAGGGCTGGCCTTGGTCTCCCACCTCAAAAGGGACACAGCAGAGCTTACAGGRCTCAGAGGAGGAGAAGCAGCAACAGGGAACAACTCCTGCAGGAGCTCGTTCTTCTGCAGGAAGGCTCAGAGGTGACACTGGAACTGCTTCATGGACAGCACAGCTGGCAAAACCAGGGACACATTGCTGTGACACGAGGAGTGCCAAATGAAAGGCAAAAGTTTCAAATAATGGGTATCAGCCATCGATCAAAGGGGCCATCAGGATATGTTAGTTCCAAACTACTTTAAGGGGAGTTCACCTTGAGATTACTTTGGTGTTGCCTMCAGTGGGGTCACAGGCCCAGGCTCTCTCTCCAGACAGTGGAGAAGGCCCTGAAACACCAGGGTGTAACAYGTGCCCCAAGGTAGACAGCCAGAGCAGGTCACCACAGCAAGGAGAAGGGCAGCCCTAGCACTTTGTCCAGTGCAGGCTTCTACAACACTTTTGGAAAAACATTTGGACAGCCTCACCCATGGCCCTGGCAGGACCAAGATTCCCAGCAGCCTCCCTTTGACTGAGGTGKAATATCTTCCCAGCACACCTTCTGCTAGAGCCTTTACAGACCTTTGTGAAATCAAAACACCTGCACASGAGTCAAAACCCTTTCCAGGAACACAGCCTGCAGTTTCCCTTTCCACCCAATGGAATTCAGATAACCTAACTCTTGCTCTACATTCATACACTCCCTCTCTCCCCCAGATCCCCCCCAGAGAAACACCAGCCATGTGGTAAATACATGTAATCATGGCACTCTGGTAGCAKCTTTTGCTTTCTGGCCATTAATTCTTCTCCCTGGGACCTCGGTGAGCATTTGAAATCCTGCAGCAAATCCAATGAGCTGCCTTTATTTGAAAATCAACATGGCATAAAAGGCTTTCTCACTTCCCTCCTCAAAATGTAGATATTTTTAGCTTGAAAAATATCCTGTCCCATGGACAGATGTTGCTGGTCATGTCCTTATCTCAGGCCAATGAGGAGGTTACTGTTTTCCTTGGAAAACTCATGGAGCAGGAGGGCTCACTGCTGCATGGGCAGCAGCACCTGCCTCAGGCACAGCCTGTGCCTTCCTCATGGCACACACCACAAGTCACCACTAGAAACCTTCCCTTTGCCCTCTCCAGGAAAAATAGAGGATAAAACAGGAGAAAGGAAAATGCAAAAGCCTTTCAAACCCAACTACCTTCTCCCTGAAGCCTGGCATTTCTAGGAAAGCAGGAGGTCCCTGGAGATGCTTTCCGTGTGCTGGAAACACCTTGTGGCAGGACGTGGGCGTGCAGGAGGGAAGCRGGGTGTGCTCAGCCCCTGGGCACCTCATCACTGAGAGAGAGAGAGAAGGAGGTTTGAGAGATTTGTACAGTCTGGCAGGAAGGGCAGAGCCACCAGCCCCGAGGCACAACCACCACCACATGCTCAGCTGTGGAGGCTCCAGCTCAGAGCTGCCAGGGGAGAAACATCTGAGCTCCTCAGCTGCTACCACCAGAGTGTCCACAGCGAGGTCAGCTCAGGCCCCAGCATGGCCTGGGAGCTGGAACTGGCTCTTACCAACATCCCCAGATGTAAGCCATCACATCACCAAGCTGGAGAGGAGCAAGGACAAGAGCAGACCTGGAAGAGCAGCGAGGCCGGGGCAYGCAGGGAAATCCCTGCAGATGGGAGGCAGGAGCAGAGKGAAGAGGGTTGGAGCAGATTTTGGTGCAGGACCTGGGTGACACCAGGCTTAGGATTCAGCTGTGCCAGTGAATGGTTCAGGAGAGCAGACTGTCCCAGCTGGGATGTGAGGAGAAGGGACAGCAGGAGGAGGGGCTGCACCCCGGGTGCACGGCTGGAGAGGAAAGGGTGCTCTGGAGCAGGCAGGAGCTGTGGGGCTCAGTGACAGGTGACAGGGGGTGCTAAAGGCCAACAGGCAGATGGTGAAACTGTGATAAGAAAGTCAGTCCAGCCATAAATCTCAGGGACCTGAAATGGAGATGGGCAAGCCCCAGATGGCTTGGAAATCTGCTTGGCAGAGTCCGGCACAGCTCAGCGTGCATCTGGCCCTCCTTCCTCCTCATCCTCCTCCTTCTCACCAGGTTTAACCACCTCCAGCCAGCTCCTCACAGCCAGAGCTGACCCTGAAACAAAATTCAGGGCACCCCTGAAACAAAAATTCCTCTAATGCCTGAGCTAAAGAACAAATCCTGGGCCCCAACAACTTTATCATCCATCCTGCAYGGGACCCTGGCCACATTGCTGGGGTTACAGGCACATCCCATCCCTGGGGCCCYTGTCTTGGCAAGAAAGCTGTGGCACCATCCAGGGGGGCACAGGGGCTCAGGACTGTACCACGGGGCCCCAGCAGAGCTGGATGGATGCAGGTTCCCTGCGGCCTCAGCTATTTCTGGATATGCTGAGGARCTGCTTAGGGCTGGATTTGCAGGCGAGCACGGGGGTGTATCAGCTGTCCATGCTCTGGAAGGGGCTCAGGAACAGAAAAGGGGCAGGAGAYTGGGAGAGGACAGGTTTTATATAGAGATCCACGGGAAAACCCGTGTCTCCAAACACAGTAACCTAACACCAGGTAGTAGTACCAGCTCCTGCCCGTGGATCCAGGACAACAAATTTTCCCACCTGCAAGCAGAAGAGCCCACTGCTCTCACACTCCTGCCCGGAAAGCACCAGCAACACCCACAAAAATCCCCCTGCCCATGCCAAGCTCCTGAACCCCCTCTCTGCCCGCGGGTGCCTCCCACAGCCTTTCCCAAGGCTGCGGAGAGCCCTGCAGCCCACAGGTGCTGCCGCTCCCCCGGGACCCCCGGCCAAGGCGGGGCTGGCAGCACGGCCGGGACAGGGGCCAGTGGTAAAATTAGAACGCGTGTCCCTGCCAGCCCCTTCTGCGAGCCGCAGGGACCAGCTGAGCCCGGCTAACCCGCACTGTAACCCTTCATGTCCCCCGTTTGGTGGGCTGGGACAGTTACTAGAAAGCCAGGGATTTGCAGGGCTTTCCTTTTCGATCAGCCGTGCCCAGCTACCCCAGACAGCCGGGCTCGCGGGCTGGTGGGGCACAGAGGTGGGGTTTTTTGGATCCTTTGGGACAGTCGGGATTGAAGCCTGCAATTCCCTTCCCTGCTGTCCCTTTCCACAACAGGCAATCCTGCAGAAACCGATCCTCCCCACTTCAAAGGTTCGTGTCTCCTTTCCAGCCCCTTCTCCCCACCGCTGCCCTCCTCCTGCAGCAGTTGTTATTATTTACGCTCCTAAGCATCCTCTGAGTTCTGCCGGGGGACAGGATCCAAAGAGAAAGCCTTTTAAGGATTTGTGCCAGCGCTGGGAAGCGAATCCCCCCCAGCGAACAGTGGTGCTGGGGGATTTGAGTGTAGACAAGTGCTTAAAGCTGAAAAGGGCAGAGAGAGGGGAGGGAGCCGGGGGCACGCTCTGAAACCAGACCCCCCCCCCGCCCGAAACGCTGCTCCTTCCTCTGCTTTAGGAAACGGATCCCTCCTGCGATTTCCTTTCAAAGGTGACTTGTAACCTCTTCATTAGGGTCGGCTTTGGCAGAGCCCCGATGGTGCAGCTGGCAGGGCCGGGGCTGCGCTGGGCGGGAGCGCGCTCGCCGTGCCAGGGCTGGGCAGCACTCGCGGCTGCTCCGCGGCGCAGCGGCGGCACCGGCGCCCCGGCCATGCGCTGATGGGTACCATGGACTTTAAGACAGATGCCAGTGCAGTCACCATCAATCTGCTGCTTATTGTGCGCCCCGAGGAGGCAGCGAGCAAGGAGAAAGGGCAGCGAGAGGGGCGGACGGAAGGCGGCCGAGGCGCAGGTAACATCGCGCCTGCAGCGGGCGAGGGAGGGCAGGGCAGGGCTGCRCACGGAGAACAGAAGCAGCAGCTCTGGAGCAGGATTTGGGCTTCCTTCTACTCTTTGCACACGTGATGCCAAACTCCAAAATGCCAACTATTTTGCAGAAGCCCAGCGTGTCTCCGCTGGTGCAGCAGAGCCTGCCTGGAGCCCCGCTCCCAGGTGCAGCCTGTCCGGCTGCAGGGCGCGCAGCCCCGGGTGGGGACACACAGGGACACCACCCCCAGGGCYGTGTTTGCACCCTGCTGTGTCCTGTGCCAGCCCCGAGGTGCCCCACGGGCTCTCTGGGCTGTGCAAAGGGAGCAGGGAGAGGGCTCGGAGTTTCCAGCACTCATTGCCCGGGAGTACAGGAGCAGAAGTGTTTTGCTTGCAGCGTGCCCAGGCTTTGTCTCCGAGGCTCACTGTCCTGAGCCATTTATAGCTACAGTTTGGGACAGTGTCCCTGGCCCAACTCCCTGTCCTGCAGAGGGTCTTCCAAAAAGCTGCAGCTGTGCTCTGCAATTGCAAGGGGAGCCTCCCTGCAGAAGTGAGGGGAGGAGAACGAGCATTCCTGCTCTAAAACCTGGGGGAGAAGCTGAATTTTCAGACAAGCAGTCCCAGGCTAACAACTATAGGCAGAGCTATCACAAAGTGGTGTCCATGCTCCATCAAGCACAGCATTCAGCACCTGCTCAAATCAGAGTAAATCCCACCAAAGCAGCTTAGGCCTGGACTATTGCACTTTCTGCCCCCTGGTATTTCATACTTGAGCAACAAGAACTGCAAGCCAAGGCTGCAGATGAGACAGAAGGTGGATCCTGATGACACCTGGCACCAGCTGGGGCTGCATGAAAGGGTTTGGGGTGTTTGGMCTTCAGGCAGCACCAACGCTTCAGTCCAGGAGGACCCTTTCCAACCTCCCATTTCTATCTTACAGGTTCCAAGGGTGATGGCAATGGAAAAAGCAGATCACAGCCACCTCAGGGCACAGGCCTGAACGGTAGGTCACCCTCTCCCTCTGTGAGAAACCAGCCCCAGCACACAACCCAAAGCTCCAAGCTGTGCCTCTCCAGCAGAAATGTGCTTCACACAGCCCATCCCTCTCAGTGCTTCCAGGCTCCAGGGGAGGCACATGGAGAGCCTGGCAAGCATCCCCTCCCTGCATGCTCCCCATGCCCCATGGACAGGACGCAGGGAAGGCACGGCCAGCCCCCACACCTCCATCCCTCTGCAGGGAAGGCACTGCCAGCCCCCACACCTCCATCCCTCTGCAGGGAAGGCACTGCCAGCCCCCACACCTCCATCCCTCTGCAGGGATTCTCCTGCCATGGAGCTCGGTCAGATTACAAGTGCACAGAGCTCTTACATTTCACAGCCAGCTGATGGCAGGGGAAATTCAGTGCCCCCAATTGCTCAGGTTGCAGCTAGAGCTTCCAGAGACTTCCCCAGCACTCACRCAGCTTAAAGGAAGGTCTGGGGGATGCAAAGAACCTTTTCAACCTTCTTTCCACCAGTCCTTTCTTCATCTCCCCCCTCAGAGACTGAGTACAAGGCAGGTGAGACTGCTGGCCAGGAATGATGTGGATTCTAGTTCTCAATGTTCCGCTGCCAATTCCCAGGGTTCTGCCCTAARATAGTTGAGGGGGAACACCTGGGGAGGTGACCCCAGAACTATGGAGCAGCTCCCAGGGAAGGGACTCAGATCACCCCTCTTGTTTTCCTGGCAGTCTAAGCCTGCCATGGCTTAGCAGAGAAAGGCAAGGGCAAAGGYAGAGCAAGACACAGGTAATTCTCATGGTACCAGACAGTGGATTTCAGTTACACCAAGGAGGAACTTTGCTCCCACAGGTCAAGCAAAAGCCATGGCTGCTCCCAGCAGGATGCCTGGCAGGGGCCCTGGTCCAAGTCCCTCTGTAATCAGTGGTGGCTGGAGGCTGCACACAGTCTGGGAGCAAACAATATTTCATGGCAAGGCACTACTTTGGGGCTTTTTTACAAAGCAGATAACAAAAGCCTCCACTCCAGGAAGCAGAAAAATATCCTGCTTTCTCTCCCTCTGTCATGCTCAAGAGGTTCTGCAATCAGAGCTGCAGAGTCARCCTCCTCTACGAGTGAGTAAGAGGCTGGTATTGATCATTTCCCACCCTGAATTACTGGCAGGGGTATTTAGCATGCACATGGGAATCCTTCCCTTGCAGGTCAACCTTAAGCACAAGTTAAACTCCTGAGAAGGGGGAATTCAGGTCCCGGAGAAGCAGGCAGAGCTTTGGCTCCTCTGGCACCACAAGGGTTAATGAATTGCCCTTCCACCAGCSATGACAGTGTCCCTGTCAGGCCTCTGACACCTCTGCTGCTGCCACAATATTTGCAAGCTTATATAATGCCCAGCCCCACTGAGTGAAAGAGGCTGTGGCCCCGCTCCACGAGATCCCATCGCTCTGGTCCCTGTCACGGCCACGGGGCACAAATGGCCTCGGACAAGCTGTGAGATCCAGGCTCCCCCTGGCCCCTGGTGGGATGGGGATCCCAGGACACTTGGAAAAGAGCGAGAGATCACCCTGGCCACCACCCAGGTGAGCGAGGGCTCAGTGTCCCCTGGCACTGCTCCCTCCTGGGGCACAGCCTTTGCTGCCTCCCGCTGTGTGAGCCCCGGGCGCACCAAGGGCTGCCCACTCCTCCCTCTGCCCCAGCGCTCCAGCTCCAGCTCAGCCAGGCTCTCCCAGCAGGGAGAGGTGAGGATGAGCTGCTGACAGCCACGCCGAAGCTCCCACTCTGCCTCTGAGCCCCCAGCGCTGCCCTTGTGTCCCCCCCCTCCAAACGGCCCTGGGCAGGGGCAGCAGGCTGGGCCGGAGCATCCCCCMCTCTGCTGAGGCTGAGGAGCCCCAGGCCTGGAGCGATTGAGCTTCGGCTGAAGAACAAGGCCGAGCTTCCCGAGTGTTCCGACCCGACTGCTGAGCAGGGCAGATTGAACCCCATCCTCGCCGGCTGTTTGGCTCTCTCCAAGGCACTGAGCTGCTCCCCTTTGTGCCCCCAGGCCGGCGGGGCCCCACAGATCCCTGTGAGCAGACACCACCCATCACTGCGGGCCCTGACAAAGGTAAGTGGGGAGCCAAGAGACAGAGCAGAGCCTCACTGAGCTCCCAACAGGCTTCTTCTGCAATAAAATAACCTCAGAATGTCCCAAAAGAGAGAAAATATCCCACCCTGGGACAGCTGYCCCTCAAAGCACTTGCTGGCCACAAACCACAAGGAGAGCAGCAAGCGCTTCTCTGAGCTTGAAGCAAACTGGAAGAGTGGCAGGGAGTTGGAGTAAGAGRAKCTTTAAGGTCCCTTCCAACCCAAACCATTCTATGATTCTTTATGAAGGATATCTCAATCAGGAATAATTAAATAAAAGGTCATGAAAGCGCCAGCAACCATTTCATACCACCAGTTTTTAAAGCAATGATACAGCACGTTGAAAAATTCCWGTGGAATTACATTTTTCATTTGTTAAATGCCTTTTGAACTCGTCAGCAGAAGGCATTCATCACCAGTAAGTTYGTTTCTTGAAGACAAATATTTTTAATTTATGGAGGGAAACTTAGAAAGTAAAAGTTGGGGACCAAAAAAAAATGCAAAAAAGCAAAGTAAAAATAATTTTGAACAATAAAAAGGACCTGAAAATATGAAACCTTGAAGGAAATCAAACCATTTGCATAAAGCCTTCTCTTTGAGAAACAACTTCATCCTATCTTTGAATTAACTGACAAAATAGACCAGCCAGCTCTGTTCTGACACCCTGATATCTGCAACCATCCTAGAGCTGGAGTGAAAATCTAAGAATTAGGTTTTTACAGCTTATASAGTTTTTCTTGCTTTCTGGTCTTGGGGCTTAAAGGACATTAAATCTCTCTGCATAATCACAGGAGAAACTTCACTTTTCTAAGGATAAATGCTGCAGAAAAACCTATTCTTTGATGAAAAAGCAGATTCCCACCTAATAAGGCAGTTCCAAGAGCTGCCTTTAAAGGAAAAGCCCAARTGTCATGAGGTGTAGGTGTAGGAGGCATGGCTGGATGGCAGCCCCGAGGTGCATTAACACCTTGACCTTCAGTCTCCTGAGCAACTTCTGCCTGATCCAAAAGAGAAGCCCAGGAGCACATGGAGCTCCTCCAGGGAGCCTCAAGAGCTGCAAACCCTTCTGAAATACCTGCCCAAAAATGCAGCCTCTGTCAAAAAGTTCAGGTGGTTTTCACAAGAGACTCCCTCACTCTTTTTTCTGGTATTTGCCTCTCTGAAACTTTAAAGACCAGAGCCCAGGTTTCCAGGGGAGATTTTTCTGGAGCATCAGGGCATGCCTGGACCACAGCTGGCTCCTCCAGGATGCTGCCTCTTACAGGCAATGGCCTTTACCAGACATTTGAGTATCACAAATCTGACCACTTTCATCACTTCAAGCCTTTCTCTGTTTAATTCCAAGAAAAATCAATGCAAGGCATTGATTCTCTGCTTGCTGTAGCTCCATCAAGAGCTCTTTATTATGGTGATAAACCTTGGCTTTCACCAGAGCTGCTGGTGTGTTTAAAGTTAAGATCTGCCTTGGCATGCACTCCTGCCCTCTCCTCTATACCTGTGGCATTGACATTCTCTGAAAAATCCATTCTCACAGGACTTTTCTCCTGGGAAGCTGAGAAGCCTCAGAGAAAAGGAAAACAATTCTTATCTCATTTGCTTCTCCTGTGTTTKGCTCCTTTGGAATGTGTTTGGAGATTGTTTRCCCACAGGWGATTGTTGCRTTGGATTCTGCTGKGAGYTGTTTCCACTCTTTGGCCAATCAGGGCCAAGCTGTGTTGGGGCTCTGGAAAGAGTCAKGAGKTTTCATTATTATCTTTTTAGCATTCTGTAAGTATCCYTTCTGTATTCTTTAGTATAGTTTAGTATAGTCTTTTTTAATATAACATAATATTATAAAATAATAAATTAGCCWTCTGAGAACATGGAGTCAGATGCATCATTCCTGCCTTTGTCAGGGCATTACCAGCAAATACAATACATATCCTGGTTAGTTTTCCCTTTTTAGGGGGTTTATCACTGTTTCTTGCAGGAACCCAAGTGACAGTGGAGATTCACCACGAGGACACCAGCCCCCAGCTCATCAAGAGACTCTCCTTGGGAAAAGGTACAGCCCAGATTTAAACCCTGGCAGAGGCTCAGCCCATCCTCCCCTCCCTGGAGCTCCAGGGGATGCTGCAGCCCAGAGCCTGGGCAGGGCTGAGGGGATCCCACTAACCCTGCCTGGCTTGTTGCAGGTTCCCAGAGGCTGAGAGGACACGATAACAAAGGTGAGGCTCTGCTCTGTCAAGCTCTGCTYTATCAAGTGTCTCCAAGCCCTCTCTGCCCTGGGAAGCTGCTCCCAGGAGCAGACAGGCTCACCCCTGCCATGGGGAGGCTGCTAAAGGACACATGCTGCTGGACCCTGCCCATGAGTGGGGCTTGGGGAGCAAAATCCTTCTGCTTTTGGGCTGTGGGTGTCTCCTCCTCCTCTGGCCCTGGGATAAGGTGGCTGGTGACACTCCAGGGTCCCTCAGCAATCCCCCAGCTGCTGCAGAGCTCCCACTGGGGTTATCCAACAGCTCTGGAGCCCAGCACTCCCTTCTTCCACACCTGGAGAGGTTTAGCCATGGTGGGCTGGSGTTTGATGTCCCCAACCCTGGGGCTAGAAGAGGAGATGCCTGTCTGCTGGGGAATGTGGGCTCTGCAGGAACACACTCCACAGGGTGCTCACATCCATGTCCAAACAGAAGGGAATGGGCTAAGAAGAGCCTCAGTTCCAGCTTTTCCCACCCAATCCTGCTCCCCACAGGAGCAGGATTTCTTTCTAGTTGCCTTTTTTTTTTCCTGTGGGCAACAACCTCCTCCCTCCCTCTCCTTCTCTGCTTTGCAGGTTTCCTGAAGACTGAGGCCCCACGACCACCAGGAGCAAAGGACCTCCATGGTAACCACCCACCAGCACCAGCAGGGCTCAGCTTCCCAAGCCCCTGATCTTTGGGGTGGCACAGGGGAGAGGCTGTGGGGATGTCACATGGGTAGGGCTCAGCTTCCCAAGCCCCTGATCTTTGGGGTGGCACAGGGGAGAGGCTTTGGGGATGTCACATGGGTAGGGCTCAGCTTCCCAAGCCCCTGATCTTTGGGGTGGCACAGGGCAGAGGCTTTGGGAACACCACACATGCCCAAGCCCTGTCCAAGGGAAGGCAAGCAGGCACAGGACTGTCAGACATGGATCCCCCTCCTGCACAGAGCCTCTGCAGATACAACCTGCCAAAGACAAAACCTGATAAYCACATTTTTTTAAAAAGACCATCCCCTAAGCAAAAAGACAAGAAGTAATTTTCAGAGCTGTGGAGAGTGTAAATCTGCTTTTTCTCTCTTTAGGTCAGTGTTACACCTTTTTTCAGGGAAAATACAGATAAACAAACCAGCCTGTTAAGAAATAGGTGCCTACATGCTGATTTTGGCAGAGAGGGGCCTGCCCGGTGCAGGGATATGTCCATCCATTCCCCATGGCCCACTGATGGGAGGCAGCAGTGTCAGCTCATTCCAAGACTGTTAAAATCTGGTTAATTAGAGCATGTTATTAACCCTTGGTTCACACTGAGTAGAACCAGGAGCTCGGAACCTGCAAAGAKGCAGAGGGTAGGCACAGTGGGTTCAGTCCAACTGCTCCCAGTGTTACCTTCCTCTTGTGCCTGAATTCCTGCAGAATTGTGGCCCTTTACCACACAACACTCCTASAGAAAGCCAGCCCTTTATTGCTGGGATTATTTAAGAAGTCATGTGTTCTCTAAGGCTTGCACAGTACAGATTTTCCCTGATACTTCTGCATTGCTCTCCTGCCCCTCCATGCAATATCCCAGGATTTTCCATGCTGTTATGCAGTGCCAAAGTTGCAGGGCCAGCTCACACTCCAGCTCTGCACAAATCCTAGCAGTCTAGACAGGATGGCTCCTGCTTTCCATGCAGCTGGCAGGGCCCTCCTGCGGGTGCCCTCGTGTCCTCTGCTCCCTAAGAGCCTGCTGATGGATGTGTCCATGGGCCAGGCAGGAGCTCTGTCCCCTTGTTCCACCATACTGCCAGGAAAAACACTCCCTCCCTTCCCAAAACAATGACAACTCGTTTCTCCCCAGCATATCCATGGGACAAATCCTCTTTGAAATCCATGCCAGTAGATCTGCAGCAATTAGAGAAGCTGGATGCCTACGCATTAAAAGTAAGTCTTGCTTTGCCTCTGCCCTCCTCCCAGCTCCCCTGCAGCAACATTCCACAAACCTGGCTCCTGGCACCAACACCAGCTTAGGCTGAGCTTTGGGGCAATGGCATTAGAATCTCCCAAACAAGTGAAAAACCTTTTCTCTTTAAACATTAGCAAAGAAACCCCACTCTGGGAACTATAACCCAAAATACATGGACCTACAGCACTGTAGCTGTATTTTTAAGGAAGCTGGAGGCAGAGCAGCCTCTGGCAGGTGGGGTCTCACTGGCTTCAAAACAAGAGATGGGGAGGACAGGAGATCTACCACAGTGTAGAGCTTCACCATGACCTTGCAATGCTTGCTCCCCACACACAGGTGAACGTCACAAACAGCGTGGAGGAACTGGTCAAAGCCCTGCTGAAGCAAGCCCGGACTGACCTGGAGAAGGTTCGAGCCATATGGATATGGATTTGCCATCACATAGGTAGGCTGAGGTCTCCAACTGAGGATAAGGCTGTCACTGTCCCCCTGTCCCACTGCCATAGCATTTTACTGTATTTGTGGGTTATTTCCATGTAGGGAGTGGAATGAAGGCTTTCTGGAGGTTTTTATCCAGAAATGCATCCAGAGGGTCTCTCACCACCTCTGTTTCCAGTCTCTTTCCTCACACTGCCAGGCTCCACCAGGTTTGTGTGCTCATGATTAACCTGTAACTCCATCTGAGGTGTGACCAGACAAGTCCCTACCATCCAAGAGCCATCCAAAAGCCAGGCTGCCCAACACCAGGGGCCTGCTGGTCACCTTCAGAGCCACCCCACACCACCAAGGCCCAGTTTTGAGGGGGTGAACAGGGAGCAGGTGATGATCCAGATTTCAGAAGCAACCTGGTCTAGTGGAAGGTGTCCCTGCCCATAGCAAGCAGTTTGGAATGAGATGATCTTTAGGATGATCTTTACCACTCAAACCATTCTAAGTTTGGTCTCCACCCCTGTGCCAAGTCCCCACRGCCCAATACAGCCCCTCCAGCACAGTCTGATGCTGGTGCCTTTGCTCTGGGAGGGTCCCAGTGTCACACAGGTACCACCAGGAGCCATCCAGCTGCCTTGCCCAGYTCCATGTCCCACACTAGCACCTGTATGATTGCAGGTCCTGCCTGTGCCTGCACCTTTTCAGCCCTCCAGAGAGCTGCACCCACTCAGGCTCCCCTGCCCTTTCCTACTCAGTCCAAACGCTGGAGTTACACAAYAACCAGGAGATGGGAAGAGGAGGAGGAGGCAGCACTCTCCCATCTGGCACATCAAAAGGGGCTTCTTGCACTGGTTATTCTCTTTCCACTGTTAACCCATTTCTGCCCACACTACCTGGGCCAGGCCTGGTTGGAGTCAGTCTGTACTCCTCAACATTCAGGGGATGTCTCTGGCCCTGACAGCTATGCTGGGATCTCCTCACACGATCTTTTACACCCCCTTGGCCCTGGCTCTCATTCCTTCCTGTGAGACTGACCCCTATTTACACACGGAGGAAAGAAACAGAGTTGGGAATTKAAATCTGCTGGCAAAAAGGCAATGTATCTATCCTGAAATTGCACTGATGACATAAACTCCTTCCTTGGATGGATTTGAAGTGAGAACACTGCTCTCTGGGCATCTCTTCCCACTCTGTTCAATTCCTGCCTGTGATGGGCTGCTATGCCCATGCAGTACCAGCACTAAAGGAAATAATTATTTCAGCTGCCATTTGCAGCACAAATAGAAAGGCCCATGGAGCCAGCACCTCTCCAAGTGCCCTGGAGCTTTGCTGGTGGTCGGTGAGCAGCCAGGGCGGAGCAGCCRGGGCGGAGCAGCCGGAGTTTCCCAGTGCCTGGAACAGCACCAAGGGGACACTGGCTGAGCCCCTGGGATGGGTGACAAGCAGTGGCAGCATTTCATCAAAGCACACACACAGTCTGCTGCTGCTTTTGTTCCTCTGCCCCAGCACTGAGGGCAGGGGGAACCAGCTGATGCAGCATTCCTGAGAGCTTTGTCAGAAAAATACATCTGTATTCAAGAAAGAGGTTATGGACAGGGCCAAGGTTGGTGGTATTGAATTAACCTCCCCAGACCAGCTCTGCAAGCTCTATCTGAAGGAGTCCTGCTGTGCTGCTGTTGTGTACTCATTCCAGCAAATCAAGATTTCCTGAGCTTCCAGGTRTTGATATGACCAGATTGGACAGGGCTTGGAGCAGCCTGGTCTAATGGAAGGTGTCCCTGGCAGGGCATTGGAATGAGATTAGCTTTAATGCCCCTTCCAACCCAAACCATTCTGTGGTTTGGGTTGGAAGGGGGCATTTGTGGAAAATTCTGTGACTCACTTGCAACAAACCACCTCAAGTGTTTGTCAACAAGTYGCTTTTCAGGTATTTTTAATATAAATAGCTTGTAAAGAGTGCAAAAGTCTCAGCAGTTTCTTTTGAGGTAACACCAATCTGACTCCTCCAAATGCAGCTCTGGTTTATACTGGGAACTCTTCAGACTGTAGATCCTCCACTTGAGGGCAATTCCTGAGGACACCCATTGTGTCCAAAGATCAAAGTTTTCCTCCCACTTGGATTCAA
This sequence comes from Cardinalis cardinalis, assembly GCA_014549065.1. Taxonomy (NCBI): domain Eukaryota; kingdom Metazoa; phylum Chordata; class Aves; order Passeriformes; family Cardinalidae; genus Cardinalis; species Cardinalis cardinalis. The sequence continues at coordinate 619,436 of JACDOX010000125.1, read as the reverse complement.
CTGCTGAGCCCCAGCCCAAGCTCAGAGCAAAGTGTGATGAGGGACAGAGCTGTCCCTCTGCCCAGCAGTGTCCAGGCCACCCTCCCCAGCACAGCCACTGCCTGTTCTCCTCTGCTCACTGTGATGAAAAGCAGCCTGAGCATTGCTCCTGCTGCCCATCAGCCTCTTGCCTCAGGCTGTTGGATGAACTCTTGTCTGTGTTCCCTCCCCCAGAATACGACGTCGTGGGCTACCACAACAAAAGCCAGCTGTCCAGCAAGCCCAGAGATGTGCTTCAGATGGGCAAGAGCATTTGTGAGGGCTATGCTGAGCTCTTTGAACATATGTGCAGGTAAATGAAGTTCAGAAACATTCAATGCCAGGGAGAGTTAACATTCCCTGTCATRCCTATGCCTATCCCGTCTACCTTTGCATTGACTGATGTGACTTTAAGCAGGACGTGGAACTTTAGCTTTCCAACCATGCTGTGGAAAAACAGCAAGTCCTAGAAAGGTCAATTTTGCTCTCTCCTCCACTCCCTCCACCCCCCTCCCCAGCATAATTTACTTGGTGCCATCTGCTGAGCTTCGCATTGCATTAACATAATGGCAGATGAAAACATGGAGATAATTTGATTAGAAGAAGTAGGATTTTCCTTGGGGTATCTGGATGTGAAGGTTAAAAGCATTGCAAGACTTGAACAAGGAGTGCTGTCTCCAACATGGTCCCTTGCAAGAGGTAAGCAGAGTCCCAGGAGAACTTTCCCTGCACCCTCTGGAATGCCCTGTCCCCTCCAGGAGCACCCCAGGGACACTGCCTTGCACTTGCCACTGTTCTGTGCCCAGTCTCAAGGTGTAGCACTATTGAGGCCAAYACTGCAATTCCCATTTTGTACCTACCACTGGCATTTAATGACTAAAATCCTTTCTTCCACCAACAAAATCTCATGGACTTCACTGGGGCGGAGTCACCTAAACTTCCCCACAGAGCAGGGCTTTGCAGTCACAAAGGCATTTCTAAGAGGCAGCCCCTTCCCTGGTAAGGAGACAGGGATGCAGCCCCAATCCCTAAGGAAAGGAGAAAAGGAGAAAATCCACAGCAAGGAAAGCAGTGAAGGTGCTTGGAGGTTTGGGGATCAGCCTTAGGCAGAAGAGTTGCCCAAAAGGAGAAAACTGGACCTGACAACGCAGGGAGAGGAGATTGGAAGGGATTTCCTAAAGTAATCCTAAGAGGGTGGGCTTGCAAGATGGCCCTTGCAGGAAGGGGCTTCCATTCCCTTGGAAAAACCCAGACTAGTTATTAATAGCACATGTAAGTAACAATTGGCTTTCCACACCATCCAAAGGGATTTGAGAAGGTTTTTACCATGGAACAGACAAAATCTACAGGGGAAAAGGAGAGATTAAAAAAAAAAAAAACCAGCATACTGTGCCCGATGCTGAAGTGGTAAATGTTTCCAACCAACAACATATCCCACAATATACATTTGGTCCATTCCAACCCAAACCATTCTATGACATTGGATCTTGCTTTCTAAAGAGTAAAGAAATAGGATGGTGGAGTATGCATTTATAGCTGCAACCTATGGAACAGTTATTAGCAGTTAGAAGGGGGGAATTTGCATCTGTTCATTAAAAAGCATATGCTTGGTTCATTAAAAGCATTAATCTTTCCAAGGATATCTCTGACTATTTAAAGGTTCTGTTGATTTACTCTCGATTCCTCAGTTCCAAGCTGATTAGTCACTATGTGATTCAGGAAACCTCCAGTCATCAAGACTATTATATTGTCAAATATTAGCAAAATGTTTAGCTCCTGTCGTGAAAAACTGTACTTAAAGACAACACYCTTTTCTTGCACAGAGATCCCCTCATCCCTTCTCCCCATGCTCTGCTGCTCTTCCACTGAGTCTAAGAGGAAAGGCAGGAGGCAAAGAGCACTCATCTTACAGAAAGGCTTTTCAGAGCCAGGTTTTGGGGGGAAAAAGGTATTTTAACATGCCATTTTTCCTAGCTCCTGTGAGGGAACTTGAACAAACAGGCCAGTTTGCCAGTCACCCCAAAAGTCCTGCTGAAGGCAAGGGCTGACATTGATTGAGTCCTACTTGTCCCAGTGCCAGAGGGAACAATTCCTGTTGCAGACATAACACTGTCACCTCTGAGCACAGCTTTGGCAGCCAGGCTTCCTCCCATGAGCTGAGATTCCTGTCACAGAGGCAAGGTGGGCACAGATAGTGGGAAGCTGGCCATAAGGCATCACTTCCCAAACATCAGGTGTGATAGCAAGGAATGCAAACACAGGCTCCTGACCAATATTTCAGCAGCACTTATCAAGAACTGGCTTCTCAGCTGACAAGCAGACTCGAGGAGTCTGGCTAAGTGAAGCACTGCAAATTCATGAATCCAATTTAGGGCAAACCTCCCAGCCTGGAATTAGGGAGGCACTCGCTCACCAGGGTTAGTGGTGAAGGCACAACAATTATTTTCCCAGGAGAGGTTTCAGCAGCTCTGGGAGCAAAGCTGGYCTCACTGCCTAAAGGGGATCTGATCAGTGAGCCAGCTGCTCCTTCTTCCTAACCAGCCTGTAAATATCCCAGATTTCACATCCTCTTGCTTCTCCCATTTCCTGCTTTAGGCAGTAGCTTTCCCTCTTTTCAGGCACAGAGGCGTACACCTACCTACCACAAGCATAAACCATTCTGTTCCCTTCTGGAGAAGCCAGATTTGCTCCTTTTTTAGATGAAATTATCAAAGTCAACCTAAAATCAAAGGGAAGAAGATGCCACTGAATTCCAGTGACACCTGTAGTAAGAGCCAGACTATTTCCTACGGTTTTTGAGGCAGAAAAGCAATTTTGTGTTTAATCTCTGTGCTGCACCAAGCAAATGTTGCCAAGTGTTTCTTAATTCAGTTCTTCCAGTCCATTTTGTATCTAGGTCATCTTCAGCCTCACACTGCCACTTCAACCAGTCCTGGAGATCTTCCCAATCTTCTCTCTGCCTGCTTAATTTATCTCTATGAAGTCACTGACATGAGAGACATGAGCACCCTTTTCACCAATACAGAATTGCTCCTTTACAGGATGTTTTAGCTTGGATTTTTGTCTGCCCATTACTAGAGAGACCAGTTTAAATGCTCTGGTCTTTATTTTGAGAGCTCTGAACACATCCAAGCACAAACTCTTCTGGCTGCTTTGCCAACCTTCACTGTAATTGAGAGCACCCCGAGAGCAGAACTTGTCCCTTAACGTTCCCTCTGAATATCCCAGCTAACAAGAATGTCTAGAGAAGCCTGGAAGGATTAGATCCAATCCCCATGAAATTAGTGGGAATTTGGTACTTAGCTCCTTGAAACTCCTAGGATCAAATCTTCACTAAAGCTCCCAAGGCCAGCTCCTGGTCTCAGTYACATCATGCAAATCCAAGCTCTCACCAGTCTTGTCAGTGGAGTTGTTCCAGATTTACTGCCCAGCTCCACGTCAGAACTTCACTCACACGGGCCTGCAGGCTGGCAAGGGCTATCCAGACCACCTGCAGCACCAGATTTCTCCRCGGCATTCCTTCCAGCCTGGCCTGTTTGTTCTGGATACTCGCGGAACAGGCAGTGCCTGCCATCACTGCCCCATCCTCTCCTTTGCTGAGGTGCCCACCTCCCCTGGAAACCAGCATCCTCTCCCTGGGAAAAGCAGCCCTCCTTAAAGCTCCCCTGCACTGCCAGTTGCCAGCCAGTATCTATTACCAGGCCTCGACTTCTTAACAACCATGCTAATTATCTTCCCCATAAATATAATTTTCTCCTGAGCTAAACCCACATTATGCAGACAATCTCACTCTGGAAGCCTGCACACTTTATTACTTAAGGTAGTTGTTCCATTTAACACACTTCTCTGTGAAGAAGAAAAATGTCAATGCTGTCCTACACAAAAGACAACGCTCCAAGTGAAGCAATTTTAGATTAATGGTGAAATAAGATGCCAATGTTASAATCCATCAGCAGAGAGCTTATTAACACAGTGCTTATTTAAATCTTATTTACACATCCACGCAGGTATTCATCATGCTTTTAGAAAGAGACTATTTAATCATTTCTACCCTGGGCAGGCACAAGCTCATTCTGTCAGGAAACTAAATCAGCATCCACAATCCCGTGAGGTCTGAGATTCCTGAGCTGGTGTCAAACACCAGGCCCACTGTCAGGGGGAGAGAACAGCCTGTGCTTTTAATTTATAATTACATGGGCTAATTGTGGACAGCAGCAAAGGGATTCCACTGAGTAACAAGATAGGGAGCAATTAAGCACACTTTATCTTGTCATCCTCTAACAGTGCTGAATGGATGGTGCATCAGGCAAAAAGACAGGGAATATGCAAAACTGGGAGAGAAAAGGCCCTTCCTCCAGCAGGATGCTCTCTGAATCTCTGTGCAAAGACTACAAAAACAAACAGCCCCACCCAAYGCCTCAGGCATCATCACCTTTTCTCCTTCCCCAGAAGTACCTGACAGGTTTAACACAGAACTCTGCTGCTGCAGCTTATCATTTCCTTTCAGTCTTGCAGGGATTCAGTGCAAGAAGCTCTCAGGACATGCCAAGGGACACGGGTACAAGACAGGGCAGACCTTCACAGGGGACTCTGACCACGCCTGGAACGCTGTCTACCTTGAGGGAAGGTGGCATTTACTGGACAGCACCTGGGGGAGCGGGTCTGTGGATGATTCCTTCACCAAATTCACCTACAGGTAAAGGTCCTCCTCTATCTGAGTACATAAACCCACTACAAAGGCAGAAGGAAGGCTGATGGGATTGGCAAACCAAACAGACACATTTGGGGCCACAGGAAGACCCAAAGCTGTCACAGCAGATGTCACAGTACATGCCACAGTCGAAAGGGCCATGCTACAGAGTGTCACCACACAATTTCAGAAAGCTTTAAGCATTCCCCCATACAGAGTAACACCTTACCTCACCAGAAGGCTTCAGGCATCTGCCCATAAACAGTAACACCATTGCACTTCAGAAGGCTGCAAGAGTCCACTCCTCTYGTTCTTTAGCCCAGCCTTTTATCCCCTCATGTTAATGCATTGCACCTGTGTGCCCTCTGCTCCCTTTGGTGGTTGGTCAGTGCCCTGGGCACTCCATGGCTCATTGCAGTCAGTGCTGCTCACCTGCTGCTCACAGCTGTAGCCMATTAGGGATAATGCTTGGCCACAACCCCACTCCCAATTACCACAAACTGTGTGCCTACACAAAGGCATGAGCAAGGTACCCAGGCTGTCTGTACAAGGCATGGAGCATAACCTGTAGAAAGCAAGTCACAAACTGCTAGAARCCAACTGGGTTTGCTTGTCACATCTTCAGTTTAGGCAATAGTCTGTGGCACTCAAGTCACAGCTTTTGTGAATTGATTGCAGTCAACACCCAATGACTCCCTCTTTTTCCAGGAGGCTGTGGATGTAAGGGACTAGTGCAAATACCCAGGGTTTATCCTAAAGCTCARCATTTGCCCTGGAAACAGAAGACCAAAGCTCAGGTTTCTTCTCTGCCTGGGGAATTTCAAACCCACGGATCTCAGTTTATCAGCAGCTCAAACCACTCCAACATCCTCCTGCTGAAACCACCACCACTGCGCGGGAAAAGAATTCCCTGTTTGTATTTACTCATTTTCCCTAATTTCTCCCTTCTCCCAGGTACAATGAGTTTTACTTTCTGACTCACCCAGCCCTGTTCATTAACAATCACTTCCCAGATAACAGTAACTGGCAGCTCCTTAAGCCCACGCTGACGCTGAAGGAGTTTGAGAACAACATGCTGCACAACAGCAACTTCTACACGCTGGGGCTGCTGGCCGCGCGCCCGGACACCCCAATCATCCGAACAGGTAACAGAGGGGCCATGGAGCATCTGCCCTCATGTGCATCTTCCCACATGGGCACCTTCCCACATCACTGTGCGCCTCTTCAGGCAATCCTGAGCAACCTCAGTCCAGCAGCTCTTTTAACATAAAATCACTCRGGTGCCACAACTGAACAAGGTGCACATATAAAACCCTTCCTTGGATTTTTCAAGAGCTGCAGGAATTTAACTGGATGGCTAATTGGTGAAAACAGAGTTAAAAACAGAGTTAAAAGTTATGGACATCAACATTTTAGGATGTAATGAGGACTTCAAGCTGTTTGGGAACAGGCTCACAGGGAGGTAGATTAATCTCATATCTACATACTGGAGAGTTCCTGCAATTTGAAGCTCCTGGGAGCAGCTACTGGATTGGCAATCAGATTTAATCACCTCTAATTCAGCCCTTCATGATCACAGAATTCCATAATGGTTTGAGTTGGAAGGAACCTTAAAGCCCATCTCATCCCAAATCCCCACCATGGACAGGGACCTCTTCTACTAGACCAAGTTGCCCCAAACCCCATCCAATCTGACCTGATGGTATTTTCATTTATATTTCACATAGCCTTTCACATTCTAGAAGACCACAGCTCCATGTCAGGGTGTATCAGAACAGGATAAATGCACATCTCCCAAACAAACGCCACTCGGATTCTTTCTGAGGGACACTGGTCTAAGCAGACAGATGACAAGCTGTGACCTGCCAGTTGCAGCTCTTGGTTTTACTTATAGAGAAACTTATTTGGCCAGATTAACCTTCCCAGAACAGGGGTACATTAGGGTAAAAACTGTACTAGCACTCCTATGCAGACTCTTTTCTTTTGTATTCCCCAGTAAATGGAAAAGCCTCTGTGTCYGTGGACTGCCGTCCTGGCACGTTATTTATGTTTAAGCTGAAGGGAACAGATGAACACGGTTTGATGACTTTGAAAAGACATGGAATGGAGCTGGATATCTACCCACAGAAGACAGGGAGCCACAAGCTGGAGATCTTTGCCAAGCCCTCCAAGGCTGAGGCTGCGGATGACATCTACAAGTGYGTGCTGGAGTACGTGGTGGAGTGCGAGTCCGTGGACAAGGCCATGCGCTTCCCCAAGGAGCTGCACCAGCCCGTGGGGCCCAGCTGGTTCTCCGAGCGCCAGGGCTTCCTGCGGCCGTCCCACAGCCAGCCTGTCCTGCACACCAACGATGGGCGCTGCTCCCTCACCTTCACCCTGAGCAAGGACATCAGCGTGCTGACCTCGCTGCACACCGACGGCAGCAGCAGCCTCAGCGAGGACATGGGCAGGCGGCACGTGCTGCAGATCCACCGCAGGAACCAGATCGAGCTGAAGGTCCATCTCCCACACGCAGGGAACTTTGTGCTCAAAATCTACTCCAGGAAGAAGTCGGACCCTGGTAATTATGATTACATCTTCAACTACCTCATCAGGTGCCTGAACACGGAGGTGAAGTGGCCAGCCTTCCCCCAGAGCTACAGCAAGTGGCTGCAAGACTACGAGATCCTGGAGCCGCTCTCGGGCCTGCTGCCGGCCAACCGCAATGTGCAGTTCAAACTCAAAATGCACGGCGTCGCCAAGGTGCTGGTCCAGGCTGAGAACACCTACCCTCTGACCCAGAACAAGGGCTGCTGGGAGGGAACCTGCAACACCTCGGGGTGCAGAGAGGTCTTTGTGATGGTGCATGAGAACGCCAACCACAGCTTCTACTCGCACGTCCTCAAATACGAAGTTGAGACCCAGTAACACCCACTCCTTGTTCTTTCACTCACCTGCATGAACCGACCTCCCCAACATGCCCCAAACCAGCACAGCTTTAGGAGATTGCTCATTCTCTCAACCAAATCTGTTCTTTCAACAAATGTAGGACAACACTTGCAGGCTTTTGCCAGACTGCAGGCTCAAAGATGGTCAAGGAAGCAGAAAATCCTGTTTAAAAAAGGAGCAGCAGTGGAAGACATGAGATAAAACCATCACCTACATTTCAGTAACACTGTCCAGACAAATACTTAGAAGAAAACAACTGTCTGCAGGGCATTCTGTGCCAGCAGGGATTGCTGGTTTCCAAGTTATGGACCATAAGAAAAGTCTTACTAGGGCTACTCCAAGAATTCACCTAGTTGTGGGGCAGGATGAAGAAAGTGTACCCTGGTTTTGAGCAGCAACATTGGACATGAGGAACTTCAAGATATTTAAACCAACTTTCATTATAACTGTAGTCAAGTTGCAAAATACATCCAASGAGAGAGAAGAGTTAGGAAGAAGATACAACATGAAGTTTCCTTGTGCACTTCACTGTCTTACAGATTTCAATAATACTGGAAAAATACTTTTTACACTGATTCTTAAATACAATAAACAAAATKATTTTTACCTTTTTATATTAGAGTATTGTAGAGACTTTTTCTGCTGTAATTATATCTGAAGCATAGAGGTGTTTCCATAAGGAAAATTACAGTAAAAATGAGAATAAAGTTCTCAGAAATCACTCCTTCCTCCAACCTGTCCATGCAATACTGCAGCTATAAACTGACGGGGTTACATGGGACAGCAGGCTGAGTRACATTATTATCATGTAACAAATCATTTGGTGCTGTACTCTTGGAAAACGCCTCTATGCACAAGGCAAAGAGGGGCTTCTACTGAATCCCACCACAACTGCACATCCTGAGATGGAGCAACATTTTCATAACCAATTCGGATGCCTGTGAGCATTAGCATGACCCAAGAGGTATTATGTTTGAGCTTGTATTGAAAATAAACCGGTTATGTTTTTGCACTCTGTTTCATTGACCAAACAATATGAATTCTCTTCCTAAAGCACTGTATTTTCCATGCAAAAGAGGTGGGTTATTCCTACATTCCCTCCTTAGTGACTGGGTGGCAGGAATGACTCACAGGGCTGCCTACCCTACGTTACTCCTTTGATCCCAGCATCCAGGGCTGAGTTCCCATTTAAGCAGGTTAAGTACCTGCAGCCAGATTCCAGGATCAGCACTCTCTGTGAGGATGCAGGCTGCTGCAGACAGGAGCTGCAAGCATAAACACCACATGTAAGCTGACAGGGCTTACTCCACGGTAAGCTGGGAGCACAGCAAAGCTTCAGGATGTTTTTGTACTTGGCGACAAGAGGCTCCATATGCAACATAAAAGTAGATTTTAAGTCCTCCCCTAAACAGCTCAGTGTCTTTGCCCTTAAAAACTGGTGGCAGCAGCTCCTCCCTGCACGAACACTCACAAACYGTGGAGCCCAGCAGGCTCCCACTCCCTGGGCATCAGCACAGACTGAGCAGCACAGATGCAAGGCAGATCTTTTGTTTGCCTAAGGACCTTGAAGGCTAAAGCAAGCATTGTCTGTCAGCACAGACAGTCCTGGTTTATTTTGGTGCCTGGCAGAAGGGCTCTTTTTTCTCAGATCCCACTTTTCAGATCAAGGAGGATGCACTGCAGTAGCTTTCATTTCGCAGGTCAAGCTGATCCAGTCAAGTACRTCACTTCTTACAATGGCAGGATAAGGAAGCATCCCAGAGAGTTTAGTGACTAAAGAAAACAACTTCTTCCACCAAACAGGGTCAAGGATACCAAAGTACAGACACTGTGCATGAAACCACACATTTGATGTTCACAAATAGGCACAAGCACACAAACAGACACTTTGGTAAAGCCTCTCTGCAGGTGACATCGCTATGAACACGGTCCCTGCTCCTTGTCTCAAAGATTCACTTCCACAAGCCCTCTCTCTAAGCTTTATTTGTGTCTCCAGATGGCAGGGGGAACAAAAACTCACCCCAAGAGAGCAAATAAAACAGTTTATTGCCCCCTGCTTAGCACAGCCTCGGGGAGTATTCCCTGTTCCTGCAACCCAAGTCTGCAAAACCCAGGCACCTGCAATTCCACACATCTACAGAGTCACAGATTCTTTAACCTCTCAGGGTAAAGAGTGACCCCCAAGCACGGTCACACCCACAGCAGAACATCTGTAACACACTAAAGACACATGAAGCCTGCACAGCTTCCCACTCTAGAGATGTACAAAAGGAAGTGCTGCAAATACAGTTYCACTCTTTTGTCTCAATCAGAAGACAAACATTGGCTCTGCCCTGCAAGTATRCAAGAAATTCTTCAGTGCTATTGAAGGCATAAGTTCAAAGACACAAACCCCCTCTCCAGCTTCATTAATTATAAAGTTTCCAGGGCCAGGTGATTATTCCAAGGGAGGTTTGACACTGCAAAGGCAGAGAATGCCTGAGAAACCCTGCAGCCCCAGATAAAAGCACCTCAGAAGTCTGCACTTGCTGTGACATCTCCCTCCAGGATAAACACAGCTCCTTCTCCTCCTCCTCATAAAAAATGCACATTCTTCAGTGCAGCCAAGGTTCCAACACCAGGAGAACAGTTCTGGAACAGACTTCTCAGCTCTCTCAGGGCATCTGCAATGAGAGAAAGGGGGAAAGACAAAGCACACACACACCAATACGGGGAAGTAACTCAGCAGTTTCCCTCCTGCAGATGCTACTTTAGATTACATTAGTTCAAATTCYTAGATGAATGAAGCTGATGAATGAATTCTCCCTGAATGAAGCTGCTTATTACAGGTATTAGAAATTGATAAAACTGTAGGATTATAGCTGCTAATTAAGCAAATGGATCATCTTCAGTCTTGCTCTTCCCTTCTGCCAACATRAACTGCCAAATATCTCTGAAGGGATATGGAAGAGCACATCAGAAACAAGGCAAAATGTCTCCAGAACTGCTGACAACACCAACAGCATGATGCAACACTCAGTAACTAATTTGACAAATCATCAGGAAATACAATACTACTTGCCAGGTATAATTTAAAAAATGAAATTGGTGGCCTCACTGAAGGCTGTGAGGGATCCCTAAGGGTTCTGGCATATCTCACACTCAGTGCATCTATAGGTTCATCTCCAAAGAGGAATCAGTTTGGTGCATTCTGCTATTCAGATCTCATCAAAATGCCCCACGCCCAACAAGTCCTTACTTGAGATCTGGACAGACAGGGAGGATGTTCCAAAAACACCCACAGACAGCTCTGCAGAGGATCCAAGGCCAGTGCTGGATGACCACAGTCCAGCTCCAGCTGGGGGCAGTTCAGCGCCTCATCACCAAGGCTGCACAATGAGAATCCAGAATGGATTTGAAGGTTTTATCCTCATGCAAGGAACTTCACAAGAAAGCCAAAACACAAGGACTTTTGGATTGGAACATTTCTAAACTCTGGGATGCAGAGGTGCATGCCCAAGTGCAGCCCCAGTCTGCAGCCAGGCACCCCCCTGGCTGAACTCACCTGTCTGACACAATGGTTGGGCTCAGGGTACATGTTGTGCTTTTGAATTCCTGTTCCTTGACAGCATTAAGCTGCTCTAAGACAAGGTGAAGCTGATGGAAAGAAACAAGAAACTTACGGACATGGAATGTCCTCAGCCCAAGGTTTGTCTGCACAAAGACCATAAAGACTCAGCCACAGGAGCACTGCAGAGACCCCAAAAGAAAACAAGYCCATAGCAAAGAGGTCCTGTTCACTTACTAACAACTTACTTCCCTCGAGGAAAGACTGAATATTTTCCCCAAAAGAGGTCACAGATGTATTTTGATGCAGCAGTTCCACTGGACTGTCCAGATTCAACCCAGGCTGGCACCAACTCACACGGCAGCTGCAATGATATGTGGATGAACCTCACCTGCTTGTGGGTTCTCCTCCCACCCAGTGTCATTTCTCATTCCTATTTCTCTTTTCCAAGAGCCATGACCACATCCAGAACTCAGACACTCATTCCTCAGCTACTCTGCAGTACTTCAAGCACCCTGTACAGCAAGATAAAGACACCGGATACTGCACAAATTGTAAAGGGCAGAAGTGACAAGAACCAGGAAGATACTAAGAAATTCCACTAAGTGCAAATTAACTGGAAAAAATGCAGATAGCCTAAAGGAAAGAGGAATTTTATTCCCTGTTCCTTGAAGAACATAACTATGCTGTGATGGAAAAGGTATTGATCCAAGTTCCTGATGAGAAGGGAATATAAGGCACAAGAGTAACTTTGTGTATTTGTATAAACAAGAAAAGAGGTGTTTGCCATTCTGATTTATTTCAATGCTTTTACATGTATAAAATATACTTTAAATACATAAAAACTAGGAAATGTTTTGCTTTTAAAAAATACCATCAACTTTGTGAGTGAGCACATAGCTGTAATGCAGCTCTCCGACCCATGGCAAGCTGACTCAAACGTTTGTGGTGTAACACCCCTCATCAGAGCAAGCATGGAGCTCCTTTTCCTCAAATCCCATCCTGCTGACAGCTCCAAGTGGGACACATGGCCTCTCACTCAAGCTCCAATCCCAGCTGGATACAGGCACCTTCCCAGTCACAGTTTGGAAGCACATAAGGAAACCAGCATTCCAATTCCACAAGGAACATTATTCCTGGTGTTCAAATCGTCTCACTATCTTTGCACTCTCTTTTTTCAGTTCCTCAATGTGAGCATTTAGGCACTCCAGGATGTGCTGGGATCTCACTTCTTCATCTTCCAGGTATCGTGCAGCAATGGATCCCACAGAAGCTGTAGGCAAGGGACACTAAAGGGAAACAAAGGGATTATCAGGCATTCCTTCATTCCAAGTTTTGGCCAGAAACACCACTGATCTGCAAACCACACCACTGAACATGGTCCTAGAGGACTCATTTCCATCTTAGTGGGCAGACTAAGCACTCAGATCTCCCATTTGTATCCCAGGTCACATCCCTCCCAACAGCAAGCAATGATTGCTGCACAAAGCCAAGACTGCCAAAAAACCACTACTAAAAAATCACAGCTAGAGAAGGTCACTACAGAATATCAAGGAGTTTGCCCTGGGTGCTGGTGCAACATYATCCTGCTCCTTGTCTCCATAAAAATCCCAGTGGGAACACCTCAGAGTTTGGGTCCAAGGAAGGGAAAGCACTGCCAGACTGGTTTTTTTACCACATATTCCCCACTGGGAATATCTCTGCTTTCTTTCATATACCTCCTCTTCTTCCCCAAAGTAACAGGCTCCAGGTACAATCCCACAGGCAAGTACAGGCCAAACTCCCATTGCAGCTCACAGAACAGCACTTCAGTCCAGCCAGCAATGGTCAACAAACTACTCCAGATTCTTTCCTTTACAGTCAACAACTATTCCTGCTCCTCACATCACTTACCCACAAGTTATTAACTTACAAAAACAACACTGTAAACCAGGCTTAATGTACAAGTTGATGAAGAGAAGCCTCATGCACAGGGGCTGGCACGTGAAATATTAAGGTTACTAAGGGGCTGCTTTCCATTACAGACAAGTTGTCTCAGTGTCTTGGCAAGAGAAAAGAACTGGTTATTTCCAAATCCTGGAGTCTCGTGGCTTTCAGGTCTTATCAACAGCCAGGAACAAAGGGAAACAGAAAAGGCTACAGACAACAAGCAAATCTTTCCCACCCCACTACTGCCTACTGATGGGAGTTCTGCTCTCCCAGTGCCAACGGAATTGATTTAAAGACACTGGAGCCTGACCCAGTCAACACCAGGAGAAATATCTGCATTTCCTTAGAAACCTTATTTCTACCTCTCAGAATAAAAAGCAGCCCATTCTCTTCTATTAAACATTAAGCCCTAGAGCTTCTCAGACCCTGAAGTGAAACTGTTCACACTTTGGGTCCAATCTTGCAACCTGAAGAGTTTCCATTTACAATACTGCAGTTCCCTAAACTCCCAACACTGTTTTCTRGGTATGTGCACAAGCTATTTTAGTCTTGAAAAATCAAGACCTGTTCTTGGTCATAAACTTCATCAAAGACCTGACAAGCCTCCACTTATCTGTGCATAAGCCTTTGAGCCTCTTCTCTGGACTCTYACAAAAAGATAGCTAATAGTTTAATAGTTCTCACTGCTACCAATGCAAAAACAGAGGAGAAACTGCTCTGAACACTCCTAGGGCAACACATCTGGAGCAAGGACCAGTGCTCAGCATTCTCCCCTCCCTAAACATGACAGGAAGAAGTGATTCAGAGCAAATTTTCTGTATCTTGGTCAAGTGCTTCAGCAACTGAGCTGAGGTAGGACAGAGAAAGTGCTAACACTGCTCCTGATGAAAAAAGTACCATCAGCAACTGGGAGAAAGAGCAGGCTCCCCTTGTGCAGTGAAGCAGGGATTTCAGGCTTTGTCATCTGCAAGCATAAGCAGCTTTAAGTTCAGTGTGCTGACTGCTGCAGCCTGTTTGAAAAGGGGTAAAACTCACCCTGTGCTTTACAGATGTGCAGCAACCAGCCATGCAGAGACTGTGAAATACYGACATACTCAGCACTCCACATCCACTCTGAGCCTCTACTACAGACCCCAGCCAAAAGCTGAAGCAGATATCTGAAGGGACAGGAGCAGGTCCTGGTACACACTGAGGTACAGCACCATGAGCTCTTGGAATTAACTTCTCCAGGGAGTTCTGAAGAGCCTCTTTATGGATCCTCCTGGCCAAGTCTTAACCATCCAGCAGTGGCTTTCCTTCCCTGTTTAACATTTGATTTACTTAGAGGATCACACAGAACATGCAGTTAGGTCATGCATTCAAATGCCTGTTCCCTTTTGCCAGATCAGAATCCAGYTCTATTTTCAGCTGTTGAGCAGCAAGTAGCTCCTGTACACTGCTTACCAGAAACAMAGATTCTCTGTGATGATTTAAGGCAGGCTGCCTAGATGCTTCATCTGCAAAATCTTTGTTTTCATGCACCACATGAAGCACAGACTCTGCTCCCAGCCAGGCACGTGACTCCTTGCAGTTCTTGCTGCTGCTCTGGGAGGGTGGCTCATCCATCTCAGGGGTCACAGTTCCTGTTTCAGCAGCCCCACACCTTTGGGAGTCCCTGTGATGATGCTGAGCAGTCCTGTCAGGCTGGAGATGTGTCCTCCCTGTGTGTTCATCCTGCTCCTGTTGTGCTTCCCTGGAAGGCAGGTTTGAGCACAGAACTCAGTTTGTCTCTTAGCAGCTGAACTCCAGCAAAAATTCACACAGAGGCAACAATTAACATAGATGTTGCAAACAGCCCTGGCAATCCAGACTTGTTTCCATAGCACTTCCAGACACACATTCAGTCAGTCTCTGTGGAATTCTCTCTCTCTTCTGCTACTGTAGATACCAAAACCCACAGCCTGCACATCCTCGCACAGAACAGAAAGGAACACAGCTGCCTGGGCCACATCTAATCCTGTCACCAAAAACAGCACAGACTGCTGCTCCAGAGAGAGGCAAAGGCAGACAAAAGACAAACACTGCTGGCTTTGCAGAACACAAACCAGCTGGGACTCAAAGCTACTGCACTGCTTAAGGCATAAAGGCAGATTCCCAACCGGTCCTTGTGTTCTCCCAGACACATGATGCACTGGAGAGACACCCAGCATGCCATTAAACCCCACACATGCCCTGCTCTCCTTCCCCCTGAGGAAGCAGCATCCCTGGGGTCACTCACCTGTGCTGTACATCCCTGGGCTCTCTGCCTTGCCCCTGCTGAGCCATGCCCTCAGGTTCACCTGGGCACACCCGKGCAGTGACCCCCAGTTTCGCCCTGGTCTCTGCGAGGTCCTTCCGCAGCTGCTGGTTCTCAGCTATTAATTTCTGGAGCTCAGCAGTGTAGTCCTCCCTGAGTGCTCTCAGGGTGCCATCACCCCCCTAACAGACAAAGAAGGGCAGAAGTCAGAAGTTCTGGTTTGCAAGACACTACAGTCACATCCCGAGCAAAGGTCAGCAAGAGATTCCTTAAGGCATATCCCCTAACCTCATTCTGACTGGCAAAACCTTCAAGACTCTCCAGGGAGAAAATTAATTATATATATGCCTTACTGGGCCTGCATCCAAGGCTCACTGTGCTGATCTGCTGATCTGCCTGGGATGGTCAGTCTCTCTCACCACTGGATTCCTTTTAAAACAGGAAAACATGGACCTAGGATAGTTCAGATGTACCTGCCTCTGGCCTTTCTGAAACTCTGAACAACTTGCTTCTTCCCATCATCTTTTTTTTTACTAGGCCAGGTGGGTATAATTTCCACTGCTTCTACCCCTGTGACATTYCCACTTGCTTTTTGCCAATTCTATTAAATTTAGATGCTTAATTAATTCTCATCAGCTCAGTATCTAAGGCCTTTCCAAATGTGCATTAGGACTGCCAGGCCAAGATCCAGCTCCTGTGCCTTGGGGCTGTAGGGCTTTTTTTTAAGGAAGATTTCCTGCTTTGCACACTGCTGCTACATTTTTGGGAACTCACACAGSCAAAAGCCACCAGGCACTTTTCAAACACAAAGTAATGGGCCTTAGGTTATTTCAGTTTCAAATCAGCCCTCCAGAAAGCTGTGCTTTTAATCCATCTCACCAGCCACAAGCTTCTGTTCAGCACCTTCCCAGGAACTTTGCACATTTGACAACCACCCCAAACTAATACTAAGAGGTGAATATTTCCTTCCCACAGATCTAACAGGATAAGACATACTCTCTGACATATTCTCATGAGGTTCTCAGCTGTCTGAATCCAGCCCTTGCCCCCTACAGGRAAGCAGCCATTCTGCTCAAGTTGAGACAGAACTTGCAAACCAGCCACCTCTTCCTTCACAAAATAAGTCAACTCATTATTTCTGCCAAAGCTGCACCTCTGCCATGCAGGCTCCTCTTCTCCCCTCTGCCTCAGGAGTTTTGGAGGTTTTGTTCAGCTGCAGGAGCCCACCACAGYGCCCTTTCCAAGAACACTGACATCCAGCCCATATTCCCAGTCTGCATCCCGCTCATCCTGCTGAATGGCTCCTCACCAGGGGAGAACACCCTCTCACCCCAAGCATTTCAAGGGCCAGAGCAGTTACAGCTCTAGGACAGGCCAAAAGGACATCACAGGCTGAGAATCAAAGGTTTGAGAYAAGCTGGCTTAAAATGGAAGTGCAATGAAATGTACTAAAAAAGTGGGGCAAAGCCCATGGAGAAGACATGGAAATTATGGCTGCTTCTGCAGTTCTCTTCACCACTCTCTGACTGAACAAATTCTTGATATTTMTGCACCTTACTTCCTCTCAAACTGCCTCTTTTGCTTGGGTTTAAAGTTCACTGAGCTCTATTCCCCATTTTGAGAGGCCTAGGCAAAGACTCTGACTATTCCCAGGCAGGTACACAAGGCTAGCCCCTTCCCAGCTCCTGGTCCTCAATACCTTCATACCTTCAGCTTACCACACTCTGTTTTTTCCAGAATCTCTGAGAGATGACGATTTTCCAGCCTCAAGGTTTCCAGCTGGACCAGAATTACCTGAGGAGACAGAGGCAACCAATAAGCTCAGAAAAAKAACACAATGCAGGCCCACAACACCCTCAGCTTTTGTACAGAGGCTAAAGATAGAAGGAAACTACTAATGTAGCTAAAACCCAGGATGGTGTTCCAAGACTTCAGATCCSTTAAACAGGTAGCATAAGAGTCTTGTGCCTTTTTTACCCTGTGCTCCACTGCTTTCCTCTCTGCTCTTTCAATCTCTGCTCTGAGCTGCTGCTCCAGGTCTGAGGTGGAGCCGCTCGCCGATGCAATGGTGATGTCCCGCTGCTGCAGCTCCTGCGTCAGCCTGGAGATCTCCCTTTTCATCCCCTCCAGCTCACTGCTGTGAATTTGTTCAGCCTGAGAGAGCTGATCTTTCAACTGGAGGAAGACATGCACACATGACCCATGAGCTTTTAAAACATGTTTCAGCTAAAAAAGCAAAAGTATTGCACATGGGAATGTGAAATCTCAGTCCTGGAAAACCAAAAGCTCTATGTAACAAAGCCTCTGCACGTGCTTGTCCTTCCTGATTGAAGGCCACCTCATCCCAATCCCCTCCCACACCACACACTGCCAACTGGAAAGAAGTTTCATGCCATGAGGTACTTGAGAAAACCCACAATTTATCAAACCAACAGCCTCTTCAGCTCATCATTCAACCTCTGTAGGCAAAGGTTCACCATGACTGGGAAAGCACAGTAACCCTTGGGAAATATAACCCTGCAATTGGCCACTCTGCCTTCCTGAGGTATTTGAAGATACATTTAAAGATGGTAACTTTAAATAGCTCAAGCTGACTTTTTCTTCCAGGAATTAATTTGCCCTAAGTCTTTTGAATCAATATTAGAGTTGAATCAATGTTAGCTCGTAGCAACTAAAGCTTCCCATGGCAAACTTCCACCAGCCAGCTATGCACAGGGTAAAAATACATCTCTTTGTTTTCATAACTCTATGTGATGACCACTAGGCCCTGCATGATGAGAGAATAATCATTCCCTATTTACTTTCCACATGACAGGCATGATTTTATTTTCAGTCCATTCAATCTCATTTATCTCTTTTCCAGTTTGCTAAATCCTATTCCATTCAGCTGTTGCTTGTATAAAAACCACTCCATCCTTTATGGCCATCTTTTTCCATACCTCATCTTGGTTTATTCAATGCTTTTTGAGGTGGCAGACCTGTAGCACATACAATATGCTGGTAGGCACACTTTATATTTATTCAGTGGCACGACAGACCAACAGCAGCATAATTCCTTCCCCAGGACTCCATTCCATTAGTCAGAAATATAAACCACCCAAAYACACAGGATTTTTCTGAGAATTACAAGCATTTTAGAAAATTGAACCAGATGATCTCTGCCTACCCATGTAAATACTGCTCACATAGTGATTTATCTCCATGTCACCTCAATGCCTCCCAAGTATATAAAACAGAAACAGCCTTCATAAATCTCTCCCTCCTCCCCAGCAGCCTGTGGGAGATTCATTTACTGTGTGGCTGTTTAGATGTGTAACCAAGCACACATCTCTGGCAAGATCTGCACCTCTGTATGTTCAGAATAAAGGATGA
Organism: Cardinalis cardinalis; assembly: GCA_014549065.1. Taxonomy (NCBI): domain Eukaryota; kingdom Metazoa; phylum Chordata; class Aves; order Passeriformes; family Cardinalidae; genus Cardinalis; species Cardinalis cardinalis. Next base: position 600,677 of record JACDOX010000125.1, on the reverse strand, counting down.
AGGATTTCCACACAAGTGAGGTTTTTCACTCAGGTTCAATGAGGCTTCCACTCTACCAGGCTCCAGAGAAAGCTCTCACATGAGCTGATGCAGACCATTATGAAGAGCCAAGCTAGTGGAGGGCCTGCCCTCCTTGGGTGCTCAGGGCTCTGGGGTGAGCCCCTCGTGGCAGGTGAGCTGCTCCATTCCTCCCAGGCCCTGCCCTCATGCCCAGCTATCCAGYCTGAAACACACTCCCTTATTCACACAGGGACCAGGACACATTTGAAGTCCTGCCTCAAGTGCGACAGGACATATTACAGCAAACTCACTCCCTCTCTGCTCTTCAYCCTGTTGGGAGCCTGTATCAGGCTTAATCTCAGGTTTCCAGACCTTAATTTCTCTGCATATTTGCCCTTCCAGCAGTAATTCAACTATCTCTACAGTGTACAGAAGTACTGGGGGAGGCCCAGGAGATGCTCACAAAGCCAGGTTCAGACACCTGCAGACAGGTGTCCTCTCAACCCTTCCTCTGCCAGGTGTGCTCCTTACCTGCAGCAGATCCCTGCTTGCAGCAGCCCTGCCCTGGTGCCACTGCTGAGGCACTGGCACACAGGGATCAGCTCACCCCACCAGTGCCATCCCACTCCCCAGGAACAAAGCCAAGTTACCTTTTTAATCTCTGCCCTTGACTCAGTCTGGTCTTCTTCCAGGGACTGCAGCTCTTTGATATTCTCACCCAGCTCCTCRCTCAGCTGCACACACCTGGCATTTGAAGACACCAGGCTGGGTGCCAAATGCAAAAGTATAGATGAGAATAACCCAAGGAAGAGGAAATGGTCAGAGAAACTTTGATCTTCCAGGCAGTCCTTCATGCCCATTACAACAGAAACTGAACTCGGCCTACAAGTTCCTTACCAATCCTCTGGGTTTGTTTTCCAAAATCATTTCACAAGAGATCAGGAAGTTCATCTAACAGATAACAGCTGTTTCTTACTTGTTTATTTACAAACTAAGATTACAAAATTTATATTTAAACACAAGTCTGAAAACCACAAACTTGGAGAGGAATCATAGAATCACAAAATGCTTTGGGTTGGGAGGGACCCTAAGCTCAATTCATTCCACCTCCTGCCATAGGCAGGGACACCTTCAACTAGACCATCCAGCCTGGTCTTGAACACCTCTAGAGACAGGGAGTCCCCAGTCTCTCTGGACAGATTTGTTTATAACCCTGACTTCACAGGAAGGTCTGGATCTGGTTCTAACCAGCTGCCTAACAAAGACTCCTTAGCCTATTATGAGTGAAGGTGCTCAGCCTGAGCAAGCTGGAGCCCTGAGAACAGCCACCATGTGCAGAGAAAGGCAGCCAATTAATTACCAAAGCAGTCACTATTACCCTGCAAAATGAATAGCACTTGGTTTCTTTGGCCCTTTGATATTTAAAACAAGCCTACAAAAATCACCGGCTAACTTAATGAACACAGTTGGGTGCTGTGTTATTATCCAGAACTACTTGCACTTGCAGAGGGAGCAAGCAGGGGGTTACCTGTTCTCAAGACGAGTCACCTCTGACTGCAAGTGCTGTTCCTTCTTCTGGGCAACATCCAGCTGCAGCAGCACCTGCTCCAGCTGAAGCCCTGCAGAGGACAATGGCTTCCCTTGCAAGCGCTCCTCCAAGGACCTACACAGAAACAGCAGCTTTAATCCAGMACAGAAACATGCCTGAGTTCACTGGTACAGAGAACATAAATGCTGTTTTCCTGGAGTTCTCTGAAAAATACACAGCACCTAAAAGCAGGTGACCACTGTGTGCAGTGTGAGTAAGCAAACATAGCATCTGGATGACRGCCCCTGCTTTAGTTAAGGCTGACTGAAAAAGACTACATTTTATTTTGATGTTGGCCTCCCTGTCAGAGACTGGTAGGCGACCAACACCCAAACCTTCTGACAGAGCCACCAGAACCCAACAGCCTCTGCACATTGTCAGGGCAGAAGGCCAACATGATTTTGTCACAGATGTAGTCACCTCACCAAGCCCCAATCAGTGAGAACTTTCACCTAGGTTAATAAGCGAGGTTATCAAGCCCTGAAAGGCCTCCAGCACTTGGCTGAAAATGCCTGGGAGAAACATTCTCAAAAGCCCTGCACTGCCTCCAGAAACCCAGCTGAGGAAAGTGGATTCCCCCCATGCTCTTCACCGAATATCYGCTATTTCCAAAAGCAATGCAAATTGAAAAATGCTGCAAGGCAGTGCAGTGCTTGTGATAAACTGCAGTGCACTATGTTAAATACAACCAATACAGATCCAGCTGCATGAAAATGCTGCTACTGTCCTCAGTGAGAAACCTAGAACATGGAGCTGGATTGAAGAGCCAAAGTACCAGCAAGGCACAGATGYTACCTGATGAGGAGTTCTTTTGTGTGAAGAGTTTCAGTCATCCTGTCCAGCTGTTTCTGTAACTGTTCCTGGTGCAGTTTTGAGCTGCTAATGAAATCTTCTTGAGACTGCAAGGTGGCTCTCAGTTCCATCTTCTCATCCTGCAGCACCTGCGCAGGAGGCAGAAGGAATGACTGCTGCAAGATGGACCAAACCAGTTTGTTGCAATGTGACGAGAGGTGGATCAGAATTTTTAGAGCCCTTTGAAATAATGCAGAGCAGCACATGCCTATAAAGTCAATTTTTATGCCAATCAGGAACTTTACAAAGGCTCTAGAAAGAGACAAAAACTCCAGGATGAAAAGTCTTCCCACCACTTCAGACTCTGTTTCTTAAGAGTTCCTCCACTGACCTCTAACATTGTCTTGGACTGTCTTAATTCCTCTTGAACTCTGTGCTGATCTTCCAGAATGATGCGATTGTCCTGACTGAGGTCATCCACCCTCAYGCTGAGCCTCTCCACCTCCAGCTGATTGGCACTGATGGTGTCCTTGGCCCTCTCCAGCCTGCTGCTCAAGTGCTGGATTTCCGAGCGGCTCGCCAGCTCCACCGAGTCCAGCATCTGCTTCCGACTGGCCAGCTGGGTCTGCAACAGCAAGCACCTGCTAGAGCTAAACTGCAAAACCACCAAAGTTCTACCAAAGCTAAATTCAACACAGCTACTGATTTCTTGGTCTAATGAGMCACATTCTCATTCTCAACAATACCTTCCAGGGAATTAGGGAGAGTATTGTTCCAGGGTTACATGATGCATAAAACTTCCCATGGCAAACAGAATAAGTAAAAAATAAAATTAAAAAAGAGGGGGCCCTTCGATTCCAAAAGCAGTTCAAAGAGAATCTGGAAAATGAGAATCTGAAATCATTCCAGCTGCCCAAGTATGATTTGTCTAAGAACAAAGCCTCTGGCTATTATTTTGCTCATGAGCTCAAGGCTAGACCAGGACTAATGGCTGCAGGTAAAAAAGTTTGTAAACCAAACAGGGCAGAGATTACCCAACCACTAATTCCACACCAGGACAGAAAGCAGCTCTGGGTGCACAACTGCAAAGCCACAACCACCAAACAGCCCCAAAGCCAGTTGTAACAGCCAATTTGCTTTGCTCTCTGCAGTAAATACCTGGTTCCAGCAGCTTGGGGGAGTGCTCACTTTGAATTTTTCAGTGTTCTAATGGCAGACAAAAAAGTTACAAGGAATGTATGAGTAGCAGACAATATCTGCTCTATAATTTATAGGCACAATACTTTATTTCATAGCATTTCTTTCCACACAGCTAGCTGGTGAAATTTAACAAGCCAACTCTCACATAAACTTCTAGGAACATTCACTTCATGTAGTCCCTTATTGTATAAAATCTTTGAATTTTTAAAGGCTCAAACAAAATACTTGAGCAGTCCTATCCTCCCAGTTTCAAAGAGTAGCAATGCCTGCCAGCTTCAGAAGCATCATATGGCTTGATTTACACAAACTGTAAGAACTGTTCATTTGCAAGGCTATGGTATAGTTTTGATTACAGCCTTTTATTATTATTAAAATAGTCATGACAGAAAAAGTAATCAAGAGGGCCAAAAGTTTAAAGCAGAGCCTTTCTTCACCCAAGAAGCCAGATTATTAGACTGCCTGAACATTTATTTTTGCATTAAGAAAATATTTAAGCTGTCTCTTATTTCCAGCTACACAACACCTAGGGCAGCAGAGAATTCCAGGTTTTTAGGAAAGGCTGACTTTAAAAGCTGCAGGTGTTCCAGAAGGTGGTCTGTACTGGGGAARATTCCAGGCTTCCCTAAGCTGCTCTGCAAGAGCTGAGGGGAAGCCAGATGAAAGGAGAGAGAGGGGAAGTACTCCATGGTCATGGATCTCAGCTTGACCTTGTGCTAGAAAGACAACTAAGCACATAAAATGTACAGAAACATCCAAGGCAAAAAATTCAGCATTTCCATGCTGGGCTTTTCAAAGCAATTGAGGATTCAGGCAGTCTTTTCACAGTACCTGTGCACCTAAGGCACCTATGCAGCTCTGGGAAAACCTCCCCAGCCTCCTGGTTTTCTGTTGCACAGTAAGACAAGTTCCTCTGTGCCCCAGTGTCCCAGCCTGAGCTCCAAGGACACATCTGTTCCCAAACAATTGAGCTATCAACGACACACAGACAGCAGAGCAGCAAGACCTTCTGCTCAAGGACTCTCTCTGCATTTGTAGATCTCCTGGTGTCAGCCTCTCACAAAGCCCCTGTCAGAGCCAGCTTCAATCCTGTCATCACAGTCTCCCTCCTTGCAGGAGCTTCCACTCAAGAGCAACTCAGGAGCCCATTAAGGCAAAGTCCCCAGCAAGAGCTTTTTATCAGTGTCTGCTGTGATTGTGTCTGTGTGACTTCACAGCTGTGCTCTAGGTCAATTCATCTTGCTCTGCTGCAGCACCACTAATTCACTGAGCCATCAGCTTTGCAGAACAGCAGCCCCACTACTTCTTGCCTTTGAGAGACCTAAAAAAAGGGGTGGGGGGCTGAAAACTGCTGTTGCTTCAGTATTTTATGGAAGTCTCTGCTGTAGGGGAAGACTGTTTTCCAACAGTACCCTCTGAGCTGGACCCACGAGGTACATATCTACCTGCTGGCAGGTACACAGCTTTCAAGTAGACAACATGATGTAACATATTTTAAAGTGTTATATGCTGTGGTCTCTGCCTCTCAGGGAAATCTGCATCCTACTCTGTTCTCTGCTAACCAGAGTGATGGCAGGGAGGGCTGCACAAGGTTTATCTAATCTCTGATGACAGACTCCAGATCTTTTTTCCATACAGCACTCRTACAAGTAAACCTTATTCCACCAGAACATTAAAAGTCACTTCAATGGCACTCTGAACTGGATGGGAGCCTGAGAGATTTCATTAGCCTCTCCCTCCCTGWCACAAACAAAGCAGAAACTTCCAGCACATGTTAATTGTACCTGCATGAGCTCTGAGTGCTCTGCCAGGGCCTTGCGCTGCGCCTCCAGCGATGCCACCTGCTGCTGGTACTGCAGGCGCTGCTTCTCCCAGTCAAGTGATTTCTGACGGAACTCCTGCAAGGACAGCAGGGGTGGCTTGGAGCAGTACATTCCCCTCCAGTTCACATCCATGTTTCCCTTCTCTCCCCATCATATCCTCACACCTCTCCCCCAGCAGGGAAACCATTAGCCAGTCACCTGATGCAGCAGCTCAGCAGTGCAGAGCCCTCACACACCATGCTCGCTGCACTCCTTCCTCACCTGAGGTAAAGCTCACAAATGTTAAGTGCCAAAACATTCATGGCTGATTTCATGGCTTTGCTGTCAGGGGTTTAACAATTCAGATTGGCTTTGGCTTCCAAAACATGCTGCTATTGAAATCATCAAGATGACAAGAATTAAATACAGAATTTAACTGCTAATCTCTGCTCCAGAAATTGGGCACTACATCAGTCAGATGTCTGTTGTTACCACATCTCTCAGGAGGAGAAAACTGAGTGGGGTTGAGCTCAGCAGAGCAGAAAGATTAGAAGATGAGACAGGGTTGAGAAGAAGTTTGACATGTAGCTCCCTCCTCCTCAAAGAAGTGAGAATACAACCTCACCACACTGGAATTCATTCCATTCACATAATTAGTTACTCTTCCAGCACCTCCTTCCTTTTATTTCRTCTAAGGGTAAGAAGAGCATTAAGGTTTATGCAGTGCACTCAGAGGCCCCTTTATCACACATGCAGTTGAGAAGAGCTGCACCTGGAGAGTGGATGGGCAGTGCTCCATAAGCAGGACTCACAGCCCACTTCCTAGGGGACTGTYCAGTCACCAGTGAAGCCCAGTAAGSCAGTTAATACATACAAGCTGGTCAGCACTTGCTTTTCCACCACATACCTCCAGCTTCCTGGTCAGTCGGCTCAATTCAAATTTGTCCTCCTCTTGTCCCTTGTTAGCTTCTCCTCTGCTTCTTGTTTTTTTCTTCTGCAGCTTCTCATAGCTCCTCCTCAGCCGGGACAACTGCATGTTACAGTGAAAGAGAGAGTTTTGCTCAAGGCCCCAAGGCAAGAATTATACGGCCCTTTGAAAGAAGACACACAGAGTGGTTCACACAAACAATGCCCTCATCAAGGCCACACAGCTCCCAAGTGAAGGCTTCTATTTGGATAATGAGTCTTCTATTCCAACAGCACAGCAAAACACACGAGTTGTATGAGAGTAGCAAGATGCCACTGAAGTCATGACATCAGCAGCTTTAACTAAAGCTCTGTCTTACCATAATTAAAGCATGACTGAAATATTGATCAGATGGAGGTTTACAGGCAGCTGTCAATGCAGCAAGAACACAGCATCCCCCTCTCTACAGGTGGTTCCCACCCTCAGGAAGAGCCAGCAGCACCTGTGCCTCACCCACAGGAGCACACCCACCACACCACACACGGGTAAATCTTGTGTGATCAAAATACATTTGTGCAGCTCAGGTGGGAACTAGAACTCTCCTGATTAGTGGGAGAARGAAGGTTTGAGAAATACCATTACCCATAATACCAACACCACTTCATCTGTCATTTTCTGCTTAGATACACTGTGTATTTCACAATGAGTGGAGAATGCCAACAGAAAATATCACTCCTACGCCTGCTGCTAGGATGCTGAAGTTGTATCAGAAGCAGGAACGAGGAAAAAACTCTTGACATTTAAATGACCCTCCGTGCAAATAATCACTTGCAACTTGCAGAGAATTTTTCATATGATGAACTCCCCCCTACTTARCTATTAAATAAAAGGCTTCCAAATAGCCACATGAATTTGAAAAGCTATCACTGCTGTTTTACTGATGGACAAAGCTAAGCCAATGGATGAACAGAAGGACCATGAGAAGAAAAAAATCTGATTCAAGACCTGATGCATTCAGTACTTTGGTGTGTTCAGTGGGAACAGACAGATGTTCAGGCTTAGAGTTAATACCAACATCTTTTGCCAAACATATCAGGAGATAAGAGGTTTATTCTTTCGACAGTCTCAGTAAGTTAGATACTGTACCTGTAATTGCACTGGAAATGGTGGTAAACAGAGACAGAAATAATTTCCCCAAACAGTACTAAGAGCAGAAGACTGAGGAATATTGGAGCTCAATGTCATCAGCATTAATACTGTGTAGGTAAAATACCCACAAAATGCAATTTAGGCCAAAACACATAGGCTGTATTTCAGCCATAGCAATTTAGGCTGATCTGCCAATGTACCTCAGCTTTGCTGTGCAGCTTATCCACAATTCCAGTGAGAACACCCAGCGAATGAAGCCTGTTAGTCATATGGAATAGTGAGGTGTTTTTAAATGAGAAAAGATGCCTTCTGTCATCAGAGCAGAGACTACCAAATTAATTTCACTTATGGCTTACAGTGAGCAGGAACTAGGCCCAGCCCTCCAGAGAAAACAGGTCAGTGCTCTATGAGCTGCTCATGCCAGTTCACTCCCTGCTACTGGCAAGTGCAGACAGGCAAGGAGTTCAGGCATAAATCTGGAATGCTGTTATACCACCTGCAGGACAGGTATCACCCTGCACTGAGCAAGAGGCTTTGAGATGGAAGCTCTGATATTACTGTCAAACAGCATTTTCTATGTACACTTGGTTTTTATAAAAGRTATTAAGACTAATATTCCTTGAGAGTACAAAATCCCTGCTAAAGTCATCAGTGTTAACAAAGGCAAAAAGATGAGACYGCACACCCCCGCTATTTCCTGATCTCACACAAGCCAGGCCAGTTACATCTCCACTCTTTTTGAATTTCAGAAATGCTGAAAGAGCAAACTGCTACTGCCTGTACCTGTGGCAGCTCCAGAAACAGCACTGTGGTGACTGCGATGGGCAAACACAGGACATTCTTGCAGTGAACTTCTGCAGATGTCCAACATATGAAAACATTTCTACTCCAACAGTTCTCTGTCTGTCATCAGGTTCCTCCAAATCACAAAAAACAGGCCAATTGAGCCATACAAATGTCACTTTATCTATGTTCAATGCTCTTTTTGCTAAGCACACAAACACTAACAGAGTGGGCAGTTTTATAACCACAGCATTGAAACAAAAACAATGACACAAAACCAATGACATAATTGATCCATCATCAACTGGGAACTAGAAACCAAACTTCTCTTTTTGCARCTTACCTCCTCCTGGAACTTCTTCAGCTGTTGTTCATACTCTCTAACCATGTCCTGCTTGGATTTTTCCACATCCTCAACCTGGCGACGCAGCATGCCAACCTGAACAAAGGGATAAAAAGCAAATAAATACAACAGAAGTAGGCTTTATTGCCAGTAGATACATGGATATTTCAGTGAGGCCCATCATTTTGAAATAGACTGAGGCTGTGCCTAAATCTTTGGCAGGCTGGGGCCACAACCRTTTCTGTTGTGTTGTCTTTTTTTGAGCCAGTTTCTGGATTTCACTCCTGGGGACAAAGCTGACGTATTTGGTTTGTGCCAAAAGCCTACTTCTATGCAGTATTTTCATCAAATTCTTCACAAACACACATTATGATTTCAAGCTATCTACCAAGAGAGAAGTAGGCCACGTCATCATGTTACTACRCTCAAAGAAATGAGAGAATCCTAAAAGCAAGGAAAAAGTAGGAAAAGGGGTTTTGAAGCTCACAGAAAAGACTTCCATGACACTGATTCAACTGCTCCTGTGACTCATTTTTCTCCCTTTTTTYTTCCCTCCCGTCTTTTTCCCAACCACAACCTGAGTGGTCACAAGCCAACAAATTAAAAGAAAATTCATAGAAAATTCATATGACTAAACCAAAAGCATGAATATACTCCAGCAGTGACTTCTAACATACTTTACAGTTCAGTTTGAAATCCATGTTTGCTTTCGGTGGTAAGAGACATTTAAGAGACATTTCAAGTGTCTTGAGAAAACATAATTGATAATAACAGCAATAACCAATATGATAAAAATCATCATTCTTGCAAATGAAAATCCTGTGGCTCAACTGCACCTTATGGTCCACATCCTGCACAAAAACTTCACTTACTAATAATTTTCCACCAACAGAGATTTTTTTTTTGCACTTCCCTCAGGCTTTTATTTAAAGATCACAAAACCAGAGCTCTGTAAAAAAGACCATGGAGAGTTTCTCAGCAATATGTTGGTGTAGTTCATAGTAGGAAATGGTTTTCTTGGTGTAGTTTATATAGTAGGAAATGGGTTTTGTCTACCAAYGACTGCAGGTTGCTGGGCTGTTCATTACTGCTGTAGCCAGAACCAGTGCCCCTGGGTTCTCTGTAATAACTCCAACAGTTCAATATGTGGACTTCCACCAACCCTAGGGGAGCGGATCACTCGACCTGGATTGAGTTATGAACCAGACACCTTGTTCCAACAGGTCCTTCAAAAATTCTATTCCTGATTTCCTGATTCTAACAGGTAAAACACACTGCTGACTCCAACCAAAAAATAGTCATGAAACTAAGGTACCTCCTTTTGTTTTTCCTGCAGAGCTGCCTTGGCAGAGGAAAGTTCTTGCTCCCGAGCACTCAGACAAGCTTCCAAAGCCTGTGTCTGCCCTTCCCATTCGGATTTCTTGTGAGCCACCATGATGTCAATCTGCTTCATCAGCTCCTGCAGCTCGGCCTCACAGGAGGTCAAGAACCCACCACTGGAGGGGAGAGAGCCTGGAGTTAAATAAAGCAGGTCCCACCCAACACATACAGTTCCCAAACCAACAAAGGCAGCAGAACTAACTGGCACCAAGGCACCAACTCTGCACACACAGTGCTTTGAACTCTCTTCAAATGAGCTCASACAGAATAGAATCACAGAATCATTAAGGTCAGAAAAGACCTCCAAGATCATCAAGTCCAACATTTTACCCAATACCATCCATGCCCACTAAACCACATCACTTCACACTTGGGCATTCAGCCTTTTGCCTCGGGTACTAGGCATTATGTAAGTAAACCAAAGCGTGTTTAATTCATATTTTGTATTGCCTTAACTGCTCTCCAGGCAGTGGCATTTTATAGCAGGTTTCAGTCACCAGAGGAATCTTACAGCCAAGCGATGAGCTCCCAAAAACWGAAGTTTATCACAAATGCAGACAAACCCTGTAGCAGAGGGGGCTGGATGACAACATGATAATGAAGAATCAAACCCTCRCAATCCATCGGGGAGCAAAAGCTCCCTAGTGATGCCCAGATTTCTAATTTGGTGCAGTAATTATTGAAACCAATTCAAGTAACTCCTCTAAAACTTCCCAGCTGCCAAGACAGGGACAATATTAAGGTTTGCCAGACACAGCCCTAGAGGCTGGTGAACTCCATAATGATCTCTACCCCTTTAATTTGCCTGTCAAAGGGAAGAACTGAAAAGAAATGGAAATCAATAGGTTAAGGGATGGAAATTTTTCTGTTCCCCCAGGGCATATGCACACTTCATTACTTGGCACTTTTTCTATAGGAAAAGAAATACTTCCAAAGGAGCCAAAATCAGTCACGTTTGAAGTTCACCCTGTCCTGTGAGTTAACCAAAAAYTAGCAGCTATTATGCAGAGCAGGAACATTTCCTTCACAGCATCTGCTAATATGTAGCAAATTCTAAACTCGATTTCTGCAACCAGCTCTCTACAGAAGATACAGTATCAAATAAATTTGTGTCGCATTCTCAAGGATGGCTGGAAAACGGCACCAGTGACTTTCGCTTCACGGTTGTTTAACACAAAAAGCATTTCGTTCTGTAACTGTCACTACAGTCTCTCTCAGGGACTGAAAAGTCTAGAGACTCTCACCTCAGAGCATTAAGGATTCACTCAGAGCTGAGTGGGACTCTGCAGTTTCAACACAAGCAGGAAATAATCAGATGTTTTCAGTGAAATCAGATAACAAAGTCACATCTCATTAACCTTGCAAGGCTGTTACAAAATAAATATTTATTCACAGCTCTATTAACTACTGCTCCTGATGTTGGACAGTAAGAATAGTTTACAACAACAACTGAGAAAAAAGAGGCTGAGATTTCAGGAAGATGTACAACTAAATACAATTAAGACCATAAACAGGGATTAGTGCAGAGCTAGCTCCTCCAGYGACATCACTTCTGCAGGAGCTGAAGGCCACTGCACACTTACACCAGAGGATTTATTCTGAGTAAGAGGCAAGATTAAGACTTAAATCATTTGGAATGACTGCTGTGTRCAGTTGCATACATACCTTCCCCGCCCACTTCTTTGCATTCCTTCCAGCAAAGCCTCCATCACTGAATCCTGGTGGCTTCAGTACTAGGGAAGTACAGGAAAGCAGTGGTCACCCATGGCAATGCACAAACCAGGCTGCTTCTCCATCCAACTACAGGAAAAGTGGAAGCCCACAAAGCAAAGAAGTCAAAAACATACAAGGAGCATGCAATACAGGTGAGGAAAACAAYAGCACCTTCATGAACTTACAGCCAAATAGAGGAAAACAGATTTTTCTACCAGAAAAATATACCCAGTGCTATCATCCAGCACCACCAAATTGCATTGGTATAATCATGTGATCTAATAAATTYAGAGAGGAGCAATGAGAATCTGCACTTGTGTGAACTCAACACAGAGGGACTGGTAGATCTCCTGGGAGCACCAGCCTGTGGAGAAACAGTAATATTTGTTGGTCCTCCAATGGGGCCAGACCAAGATCCACCTCTGACAGGGAAGTCTGTCACTTCAGAGAGAAAACACCAACAAGTAGCAGTAAGAATTCATCCATAAATTACATATTCTCCAGGCCTCTATTATGGACTAGGTTAAAGAGACCAGGCAGGTTACCACTACACTCAGAACACACTGGCTGTTCATACAGTTAAGAAAACGCAAACTCCTTAAAATTTCCTCTTAAATTATGCCTTAAATTATGAAAACAAGTTGGACAGCTTTACAGCAGTAGTACATTGCTTCAGTTATAAATTACACCTTTTAAGTAACAAACACATGCATACTCAAATTTCACATCTTGGTGAAAGTGAGAAGGGTTTACAATAAAACCAAAAATGGGGAATTAGAAGTTGCCATGAAGCCACAGCCAGGAAACAGGAATTTATTTGAATGTCTCCTTCATGAAACTGCATCTAACACAAAAATGGTTAAACTTGTCCAGAGCTATTAGCACAAACTTCTGTTTCCAAAATCTACACACTTTCCAAGTACTGAAGATGGATCCTTCCAGCATCCTTCCTCTAAGATTAATATGGCATTATTAAGCAATCAGCAAAAGGGGAGCAGGTCACAGCAAGGGAGACTTTCACAAAAGCAGGCTCAGCTTTGCTCTGTTTCCCAAAGAATCTTCTATCGTGCTCCTACAGCACTTCAAAACACAATTCAGGGATTAAAACCTGTCCTTGGGAGCTGTGTTTTAAACCACAAGCATATAAAAATGTACAGAAAAAAATCCTATCCCTATTCTGACAGTGTTTTGTCTGTCTTTGGTCCTGTTTGTGCTTAGCAAAACTCAATCAGTATGCAGAACAACCTCGTGGTTCTGCTGAGGGCAGGGTGCTGAGAAGAGCAGATGAGCAGATCCCCTGAGCTGCTGACAGCATTCCAAGAGCTCTCCAGGTGGCAACAGCAGACATAAGACAGTAGCAGCTCTCCTCTTCCATTCTAATCACACCTACAGAGAATCAATTTTCAGTGGGCAGAGAGATGAGGAGACAGACAGCATAGAATTCCAGAACAGTTTGAGTTGGAAGGGATCTCAAAGCCATCTCATGCCAAATCCCTGCCACGGTAGGGGCACCTTTCACTATCCCAAGCTGCTCCAAGGCCTGTCCAACCCAGCCTTGGACACTTCCATAGAAGGGACAGCTCTGTGCCTCTGCCTTACCACCCTCACAGCCTGACAGCTTTGCTAACTTTGCTGGCATACCCAGATTTTGGGGAAAARCCTTAAATTCAGACACCTCTAGCCAGTTTTATGCTACATAAGGTTTGCTGACTTAGTATTAAATTTTGGCCTCTCAYGTTTGCAAGTTGCAATGTGCAAGTTACAGGCACCTGAGTAAAGACCCACAAGAGGAAACAATCTCRACAGCTGAAGCAAGGAGAGCTGGCTGGTCACTTCTGAAAGTGAAGAAAATTGAAGTATTTGTAAAAAAAAAGCCCAAAACAAGACAACACCTTTAAAAGTCAACAAGGTTTAACATCCCAGCTCAAGGTARAATTGTAGCAGAGTTAAGTGGAGAGAACTTTACAATACACAGGAGGACTTAAGAATAGTGCCCATGAGACAAGACTGGGATTAGTTCGCATTTAAAAACACAGAAAGATGCGATCTCCAAGCGCTGYTGGAAGCATGCTTACAATGAACACWACAGGAGCAGAAACCTCCCACAGGCAATACCACGGGCGAGCTCCACTCGCCAGCGGCAGGAACGGCACCTGCGGCAGGAGCCCGGAGCGAACCGCCCCTCACCAGGGCGAGAATCCCAGAGTCACTGAGCTTGGAAAAGTGCTCTGAGACCATCAAGTCCAATCTGTGACCGATCCCCKCTTTGTCACCCAGCCYAGAGCACTGAGTGCCGCGTCCAGTCTTAACACCTCCAAGGATGGGGACGCCACCACCGCCGCCCTGGGCAGGCCCTTCCAATACCTAATCACCCCTTCYGTGAAGGAATTCCTCCTGACGTCCAACCCAAGCCTGCCCTGTGCAGCTTACGTCTGTGAAGGGGCCGGGGCCAGCGTGCYCGGGCAGTGCTCCCCGCTCCAGCCCCCGGAGCTGCCTCCGGCAGGCATTCCCCACTCCCGCCGTGCCGAGCTGCTCCCGGCCGAGCCCTTCCAGAGCCTGCCCCGCACCTGCCCGGGGCCCTTTCAGCGCCGCGCCCCGGGGAGCAGCCCCGAGCCACGGGGCCGAGCTCCGCTCCGGGCTGCCCGACACCCCAGCTCTGGCTGGCTGGCCGACCGCCCTCCTCCCTCGCTTGCTTCCTTCCTTCCCGCCTGACCTCCTTCCTTCCTTCCTTCCCTTCCTCCTTCCCGCCTTTCCCACCCTGCCGGCGGGCACGGCCCGGCCCCGCGGCGGCAGCGTTGAGCATGCGCTGGGGCGGCGCCTGCGCAGCGCCGGCCGCGGAGATGGGCAGGGTAGGGCGGGCAGGGGAGCGCGGGGACACCGGGGGGACACCGGGGGGGACACGGGCGGTCACGGAGCCGCGGTGGCCGGGAGAGGCAGCGATCGCAGCGCGCCGCGGCTGGGATGCGCTCAGCCCCGTGCCCATCGCCGCCCACGTCGCGGCTCCGGCAGCCGGCGAGTGCCAGGCCTGGCAAGTGCCAGTTCTCCCAACATACCCGCCAGGATCGAGCTGCCTGCTGCTGCTGCCCYGCAGGGGGACACCGGGGCGAGGGCCTGGGGTGGCCCTTCCAGGAGGGCAGAGTACAATGAAATACTCTGAAGTAATTAGAGGAGCTGGGGGTGAAAGATAGGTCTCGTTTTGCTTCTGTTTCACCGGTTTCCCGGACTTCAGGTTCGGGCAGAATTCTGGGTACGTTGAAGTCCTTTGTTGTGACTCTCCCAGACATGTGAAGGAGTCGGTAAGACATGGCACTGGTCAGGGGCTGTAAGCCAGCAGGCAGCAAAGGGTTCTGGGCAGTTCTAGGTGCTCAGACTCACTCAAATTAGACTTCCAAAAGTCAGTCAGTAGATATAAACACACGTAAACATAATCAATAATAACCAGATGGTTTTATATATTCATCTCTGATGCATATCAATCTGCAACTCACTCTGATCGAGTTCTTTTCAGATKAAGTTGTTCTCTGTGGTTATAACTCTTTTTTGAGTGGATTAGGGAAATCAAAGCATTCCTTTTAAGTTTAAACTTCATATGGATTGCATCAAAACTGGAGCATAGTCCAGACTCCAGCTCCTTGGCTGGGGATGTTGTTAAAACAGCATCTGCTTTGTGTCACAGATTTAGCTGCTCTCCCCCGCTGTGACGATGGACAGCGAGGTGCAGAGGGACGGCAGGATCCTGGATCTGATCGATGATGCGTGGAGGGAAGATAAATTGCCCTACGAGGACGTGGCCATCCCTCTGGTAGGTGAATTGCTACTTATCAATCTGAGCTAAGGCTGCTGCTTTCATCACAGTCCCTTCCAAGAAAAGGCACACAGTGTTGCTTGTGGTGCAGCTAATTTGTACAAGAGGCTCCTGGATCTGACTCCTTCCTTGCCCTTTATGCCAGTCATTCCTGAGTGCATGAGGACATGGATGCTTCTGTCCCTTGTCCCCTGAGCAGTTCCTGAATCTTCTCAGAACTGTAATGCCCTTCCCATTGCACTGTCCTGGGTTTGGCATCAGGAAGAAGCAGGATCATCCTTTCTCTCTGCATCCCGTTTTTGTTCCTGGTGTTTGAGGTACTTTCTGGGTTGGTTTGGAGAGCAGAGGATCAGTCTCACACTGACAGTTCCAGTCTTGGTTACAYTTTTATTTTCACTTCCTGCAATGCCATTAAAAGAAGCTGAGACATTTTCATGCATGTTTCAAAGCAGTCTTTCCCAGATACAGTGTTGCTGTTGGCAGTTCCAGGACAAGAGTGAAGGACTGGCAGGTGCAGCAGGACTCTTGCCTGCAGTGCTGTAGCCAAGGCATGGCACCTCTCCTTTCATCCAGGGTACAGCTGCAAGGCTGGAGAAGGGCAGCAGGGGAAAAGCTACTGCTGATCCCACCGAGCCCAGAGCTGAAACTTCAGATCTCCCACACTGACACCTTTCCTTAGCTATTTTGAAACTTCCAGGGAAGTCAGAGGTAGCTGAGGATTTTCCCTTCCCTTTTTCACTCAGGTACACGAGCTTTACCCCAGCTAGCACAGATAAAGCAGCCATGGAGATTGTGGGGTGCTGGTTTCTTTCAGCAGAGGGACATTTCCAAATTTGTGACATGGTTCAAGCTTTAGCCCTGCCACCACTGGCTTTTCAGAGAGAGCGAGGAGCAGCTGCCCAACTCAAAATCTGTATGTCCAGCACACATTTTCCTGCCAAGAGTCGGGCTTGAGGGAAGCGTCTTGCAGAAGCATAATTCTCAGCTAAAAGAGCCCAAACCCTCCTTTGCTTGGGATAACCTTTATTAGGCAAGCTGAGTATCATAAACAGGTTCCTTGTTGACAATTGTCTTCACCCTGAGTCCAAACAYTACTGTTCGTTCCCTTAGAGCCATCTCATGATGGCTTACAGTCACATACAGATAACAACCTCAGAGAAGGAAGCCTCACCAACTATCMATAGAAAGAAAGGCCTGGCTGTGGWTATGAAGATCCCCAGAGATGGGATTGGCTCTGATCACATAGGAAAACCAGCATGGATTCACAGGGGCCTTACTCAGGGACACTGCAAAGGAGCAACTAGAATAGCTGTGAAAGYGGTACTTGAGCCTGTCCTGAGAGTCTGTTCCAGTGCTCACTCAAGACATTTCTGGGAATTCAAATGGGTTCAAATCATTCATTGTTTTCAAAGCTGAAACATTTTATTTAGCTCATGCTGGCATTTCCAGAGATCTAGAACTCTGAATTCCTGCCCAAATGGTATCTGGCAGAATAGCACACATTCAGTGTGACTACACCAATACAGCAAGACAGAGAACAAATAATAAAAGGAAGGAAAATGAAATCTCAGTTAAACTTTCCTTTCCCTTACTGTGCTGTGAGCAGCTCTGTGGCACACCTGTCAGGGGGTTCTGGCTTCTGCTGTTGATCCAGCACAGCTACGCCTGAGTCCAGAATGCAGACAGGAAGAACTTCTCACCTGCCATAGGAGAGTAACATTTTACAGAACCAGCTGTCTGCAGTATTTGTATTCTTGGCAACAGCAGAAGCAGCACATTGCAAGCAAACAATGGAATAATTGCATTGTACTGTTATTTACTTACTTTGCATTTGCTGTATATTCTCCCTCACTGTGTGTGCAGTCTGAGTGTATAGAAAGGCCCCAGGGTCCTGGAAAACAATTTACCTTTCATATTAACCACATTCAAATGAAAAGAATACTGTTYATGATGAGGCTCAGCAATATTTTTAAGTGGATCAGTATGTATGATATTTATTGTTCAGATGCACCCTCTGGTCTCATTTGTGGGGTTTTGTATCTATCCACACAAATCATAACAACCTGCTGCTTGCTGGAAGTGTATTACATGTAGAATGCATTCTACCTGTGTTTTGTTCTCAGAATGAGCTCCCTGAACCAGAGCAAGACAACGGTGGCACCACTGAGTCTGTGAAAGAGCAAGAAATGAAGTGGACAGATTTGGCTCTCCAGTATCTCCACGAAAACGTTCCACCCACGGGAAATTAGTGAATCAGAGGGATTTCATACAGTGGATGCATAAATGCAACATAAAAATATTTTTTGGCTGACCATTGCTGTCATAAGCTGCCTTAAGAAAGAAACAACATTTCCGAAACTTTCAGATTCCTACAGTGGTTCTGCTCACAATTCACAATAAACATTTTAAACAAGAGTTTAAAATGTTTCTTTCTTGAATGTGAAATAGCAGAGGCTCTGACATMTCAGAGCCAAGTGCAAAATGTTCCATGCTTATAAGATTATTTCATGTTTTCTGTTAATTTGTTCTTAAGTTGGTGCCAATTCTGATCTTAAATGTTTTCTACACATGATTTAAAAGTTTTTACTGTCTCAAATTGCAGTTGATTTCAGAGCTCACAGTGGGATTATTGTCTAGAGTTCAGTGTACAAAACCCAAATAGCTGTGAGTCATTACCATCTTTAACAAGTGTGTGGCTGAGGCAGGATGTGTGGGGCAGGCTGGTCAGCAGAATCAAGAGCAGGAAGTAACCTGTAAGCACTTGAATTCCTGCTCTCRGGATCTGATGGTGGTGGTGGACAGCACTTCCAGTGCTGACATCCTGGGAATGTTTGCCAATGTGTACAGTGAACAGACAGTCTAATCTATGCTAAAATGGTAGTTACTCAAAATCATGGTGCTCCAAGGGATGGTTGAGAGTTCCAAGGAAGAACCTGCCAGTGCCAGTGTAGGGCCTCTTGATGTGCAAGCCACTCGGATGAGCCRCCTCAGATGGGAAATTAAAATTTAAAAAAAGTGATGGGGAAAAGAAATGAGGAGGGCTTAGCTTCAGGCAACAAATTGTTACCTCTTTTTGTATTGAGATGAAAGGCAAGGCCCTCAAGGACCTTATTTTATCTCTGATTCTCAGATGCCTTTTGCAACAGGTAAAAGCCTTCTGTTCTTCATGTTTCACTGTTGGACCAATTCCGTCTCACCATTGGCAGAGCTTCTTGCTAAGGGAAAATATTTTGACAGAGTTTATGATTACTGGTAGAGGTGAGAAAGGAGCTGGAAGGAAAACAATGTTTAAATCATATTCTTTTGTCAGTGCAGCAGAAAAAGTACTGTCCTGGAGCTTCCAGATCCACAAATKTTATTTGGTGTCTTTTCTCAGTGTTGATTGTCTTCAAAATAACAAGCCCCRACTTTTGCCTGGATGATTATCAAATGGGATCACAGCATGGTACATGTTCAGTGAGACTCAGATTGCTGAGCTGCTTGAGGCTGAAGAGCTAAAGGTTCTTGTGAAAGAATCATGCTAGACACCTGCTCTGCCTCAAGTGTGATCCATGCTAGACACATGCTCTGCCTCAAGTGTGATCCATGCCTGCACCAGAGGAGCAGCACACACTTGTCTGAAGGAAAAGGGGCTTCAGACAGCAGGAAGAGTTAAGGATTAACCTGAGAATTAGCAAAGTCAAAAAGCTTAATAAGTACAGCATGGACCAAAGAACCAGCTATGCCACTGGGAGCTCTTATAGTTCAGCTCCTCATTGGATCATCACCAAGGGAAAGAAAGCAGAGCCTGGGCTTAATGAAGTATTTCTAATCCACTCCACATTCCCTTTCCCTGGCCTATGTTAGAAGAATTTGCTAAGAAAACAAGCAAAACCACCACCCTACTTCTATCCAGCAGCCATCCCTGCTCCCTCCCTTCTCATCCCTTTACAAACTCCCCACCACCYTCATTTTCCCAATTTTGCCATTATACCTTCCAGCTCCAATTTCAGACTTCCTTTCCTGCCCCTGATAGTTGTCTTTCTTTGGCAATCTCCTTCCTCCCATCCAGCAAAAAAAAGTTTTCCTTACTTGAATTAGAGCTGAATTTATGAGGTTCCAGGAGATCTGTGAGAAAATGTGGGAATGCCAGTTGTATGAGTGTTATCCAAGACAGCAGTTGCCTGGGAGCCCAGTGGAGAGCCAGACCCCTTGAAGTGGTACTTTCCCTTTGTCACAACACAGTGCTGTGCACCTGTCTCCTGCCTGAGCTGGCAACAGGATTTGTAGAGGGATTCTGGGCCATGRCACTCAGGAGAGCAGGAAGGACATGGGAGGTATTAGGGATCACCATGAAATCTCCAAAGACAGGGCCCTGTGAAACCAAGCACCAGCCCCACCCAGATGCTTATCAGACTTGCAGTGACATCTGCAATCTTCCTGACACTCTTTGCAAAAGACAAATAGGTAATAATTTCCTTAGTTTCAACAGGTGTAGTCAAATTGCTGCTTACAGCTACCAACCCATTTGTGTCTTTGATTAGTCATCCCCCAAGGCAAACTATATTTAAATTAAGGAAACCTGCTAGAATAGAAGGTGCCCCACCTTCTTAAGAAGAAGCTTCATTTCACTGGTCTTCATTTCTTGGCTGGTGACTTCCTCCTTTCACCACACCTACTGTTACCGGCAGAAAAAACCCCAAGCAAACTGCTGTCAGAGCCAGCAGACATATGCCAGAGAAATTGTGGGATCCTTCAAATCTCCTACCCATAGAAGTTCCATGTGGAAGTCCATATGCTGAGGCTATGTGTTCTGTTCATCTGCCTTTTGTATGGGGTGAAAACAGGTAAGAACTCAACCATTTGTTTTGAATGTTTTTATCAAATATAACACATTTTCTGTGCTTTACAGCAACATGAATGTACCTGCCCTCTGCATTTACAGGTACTGCACAGGGTTTCTCWCTGGGATTATTTATTTTGGCAAAGCAAATTATACTGGTTACATGAATGTAGTCAGTTCTAAGAGTTCCAAATGGAAAACCAGAACTATTTTTTATTTTCCTTTCCTCCCTTTGCAAACATTTCTCTTATATAAGTACTATCTATCGACACTGAAAATGTCATTTGAAATCTTCAGAGAATAATGATTTCTTCTCAGGGGTGTCATGTATGGCAGAGGCAAAGGATGAATTACCATTTATGAACAGTAAGCTCCATTTGATAGCCTCACAGCCCTACCAGAACAAACCTGTGTAACAATAAACAAATGTACTGCCTTGTGTTAGCATACACACGGGAGCAMGGTAAATTACAGCTCTCTGCTTTGTAGGGAAAACAAACTGAGTTAAAAAAAACAATGTTCTTATAAATACTAACTTGTGTTTCATTGGGTCCTCTGGAGTAAACTCAGGGTCGCCTTTTGCTTGGCTTGTTCAGTTACGACTCTGTAAGAAATGCAGTCACAAGAAGTGGGAAAAGAGAACAGTGTGAAAAGGCACCAGTGAAATGCTGTGAGCCATTGAGCACCAGTTTAGGAATGGAGGGCACRCTCTCTGTGTGGAAAAGTGATGGAAATCTGCACCACTAATGCTCTCGAGATTGGTGCTGTGGCAGTCAAGTGTGCTTAAAGGTGGTRAAGACCAGTCTGATGACACTCGCTGTACAAAGCCCAGGCAAGGTGGCAGGGGCTGGTGGGCCAGAGCTCCTGCAGACAGAGAAGCAGTGACACACTCACCTGAGCTCCACTCAGTGGAGCAAGCAGCTCTGTATCYGAAGGACCACAGCTGGGACAGCCACACATCCAGCCAAGTGASCACTGACCCACTGAGGTGATCTGTTGGAACTTCCCTTTGCAAGAGGACAGGCTGGTAAAAACCTCAGCTGCTACTTTATTCATGCAGACAGCTCGGTACCACAGCCCCAAAATGCCACCATGGCAAACCCTGTCTGTCCATAGGATCAACATCAAAGAGAAAGCCTCCCAACACCATCTCCTAGAAAGGAATGAGACACACCAGGGGAAGGCAGGCCTGAAGAGCACTGACTGCAGTAAATACCAGGAGTCTGCCTGGGACTGTTCTACTCCCTGCAACATTCCCACCTGGGAGTACCTAATTTCAGAATATATTATATATATATAAAACTTCAGAACCAAGTTATTCTGAAGATGCCTCCACTGCTGCAATAGCACCTTGGAGGCTGATCTCGGGCTCAAGACCAAAAGTGTCCAGCTCTCTGGCAGGTACATGGATTTAACACATTTTTATGCTCCCTGCTATGGGTTCTGAGAGATCAGAGCATCTTGCTCAGCAAACCAGAGTTTGCTTCCTATTTTACATATCAGAAAACAAAGCAGAAGGAGAATGGGGATTGCCAGAGGCTGTCTAGCAAGCTAAGGCAGGGATGCTGGGTTAATGGCCATGTTCATTCCCCTTTACTGGAGAGAAGCAACCTGTTGGACATGGGTTAAGTATAGTGCCAGGGGATAAGTTTCTACCTCATTTATTTGCTTGCAGAGTAAATCTCACTAAGCCACCTGCCTCAGTCATCCTGAGTTTCAATGACACTTCCAGCCATTTGGGTAGGAGTCACTGTGCTCAGCAGAAGGAAGAGCAAAGCCAGGTGAACTGGCCCTCCCCATGTGTCAGTTTTTGAACACATGGTGGATGAGGCTGGGACTGGCACCAGCTTCCCAGAAGAGAAGCTGGCAGGTTTCCTCCCCTTATTAGCACTGATTTGATTTTGTTAATCAAAACAGARCCAATCTAACAGACCTGGTGCAGATATAACAAGGCTCTTTATACAGTCCCTGTGTTAGGTATCAGCAAATGCTGACCAGCTTTTTGAAAGCACTTCTGTACCAGAAGGTTTGGGCTGTTCTGATGACAAACATAGTGCTCCTCTGGGCAAGCCTCAGCACAGTGCAGGAGATACAGAAACAAATTAAGCAATCAGCGCAATCTTGCACCATATAGAAGTAATTCTTGCCTGGCATTTCTGCCTGTATTGCTACAGCTTCAGTAGCAGTAAAGATAATTAACAACACTATATAGTGCTACTATACAATAACTGAAACAATGCCTAGTTATTAGTAAAATACACAGTTGTATTTTTTTATGCTGCAGTAGCACCTAGAGGACAGTCACTGAGTCTCACTGTGTGAGCTGGTGTGCGTGAGCAAAAAATGTTAATTTTTCTCYGCTAGTTACTTTGGGGTCTCCACAAGAGCAGTGTCACAGAACTCTTGCTGCTGTTTCCCTGGAGCATCTTGGCACTGTAAGAATGAGCTGGCCAGGAGGGAGCCACCCAGGCCACCTTTCCTCTTGGGAGSAGGGCTCAGAGTCACACTGCTCCTGGGAGCTCTGAGTGAAGCATTGCAGAGGCAGGACACCCTGCATTCAAAGGCCTCTGATTTCACTGGGCCTGGCTGAGGGCTCATTTCCCACCACTCCTGTCACACCATTCATGTGTTACCACAGGCTTTAAACAGGAAGGACTCAATGGATTTCAGATGTTAAAATTTATTTCTGAATTTATGGTAGCAATTAAAAATATTCAGTTGGACTTAACTGCAACATCCTTTTAGCCTATTAACTTTTATTTCTAGAGCTCCTGGGTCTTCTACAAAGTAATTAGYAGAACTGTGGCAACTGAGCAGATTGTTTTATGTGCTGGGCACATAGAATTTATATCACTCTCATGCTCCTGATTTCCTGAGGAGGAGAAAAGGGAAAGTTGCTCATAGAAACTGTGAGAGTTTCATCATTCACAAAYTAAAATGCACAGAGCATTAAAGATTTGCTAGAGCATAATTAACTTACAGCTGCAGGTTTTCTAAACCCTGCTACCTACTGAACAGTCCTTTAAGCAACAAAGATCAGGGAAATTCCTCTAGGAACTGCAGCCTGAACAATTACTGCAGCCCAGGACATATGTGTGGGAGAGACACTCTCCCCCACAAGGTTCTTCAATAAGATTATGAGGATTTGAGGGAAAGGATTGTGAGCCAGGAAGAGGCTACTAAACCTGGGAGGGCCTTCCTAAGTAGTGTCTGTCTGGAGACAGTTATTCCATTCCCTGCCAGTGCCCTTTTGGAGACTGTATTGGGCTCTGAAGGCTCAGCTGGTGTTCTGCTGGAAAAGCAAAGAACAAAGACAGGCTTTCCAATGGCACAGGCCGTCCCATCGAGCAGTACTTACATAAAATTCAGTTACACTTCAGCTGTGTATAAAGCACAATTACCATCTCACAGACCCAAGGGTACCCCATTTTGCAGTCTGGAATGCCAGGCCACATCTGCACATACAAATGAAGCCTTGAGCTGCCCCTCACCACAGCAAGACTCTGCAGCTTGGCAGCTCCAGGCTGGAGGTACAAACCAATCCCAAGGACACCTGTTTGGCTGAGAACCTATYGATGCARSATGACCCCCAGCCAGGGAATAATGTGCAGTGGYTCCAGTGATTCAGAAGGCTGAACAATTGCTTTATTAAGCTATACTATATTAGATACTATACTAAACTCTAYACTAAAGAAAAACCCTGACCCCTTACAGACAGTCTCGACACAGCTTTGACCCAAYTGGCCAAYCAATCCAAACTRCCATCACCAGAGTCCAATTAACAAATCCCTTCTTTGGTAAACAATCCCCATAACACATTCCACRTGTGCCAAACAACAGGAGCAGCAAGTAGAGGTAAGAATTGTTTTCTCTTCTCTCTCTGAGCTTTCTCACTGCCTTCCCYAGGAAAAATCCTGAGAGAGAGAATTATGTCTCTCTCTGTTCAAAGAGTRTGTGAATACCACAGAGAACCTGTCCAGAGCACCCGAGTGTGCTCACAAACCAGTACAGCAACYATCTCTCCTGTTGGTCTCTTAATACCTTCCTCACACCAATGAGATTTTTGGACAGAGTCCCTGCCAATTCCCAGCTGCCACGGGAGCAGGGCTGTGGTGTTTCAGGGAATGMTGCTCCAAAAAGGAGTCATTGCTCTCTTTGCTCCAACATAGCAAGAAAACCTAAGTTCCAAGGTAACTTCAGTCATGAACATGAGAGTGGAGACAGGAGCAGCCCCTGTGCTCAGACAACTCACAACACACTTCCCTGCCCTGTGCAGGGTTGGCCRGTACAAGAGACTAAAGAAAACCCCTTGGTGCCAAACTCCAACTGCCACCCTGCTCCTTTCAGATCCTCAGGAGACCTGTCCTGCATTCACAGCYCTCAGCTTCGGGAATGCTTTGATAGGGACAGATCTGAAAGTGAAGCTGCTGCTCTACACCCGGCAAAACCCAACCTGTGCCAAGGAGCTCCACTCAAMAGCCCCCAAGTACTTCAATGTGACCAAGAAAACGACCTTCATCGTCCATGGGTACCGATTCACAGGCTCTGCCCCCGTCTGGATCCCTGACCTGGTGCATCTCCTGCTTTCTGTAGAGGACATGAACGTCATCGTTGTGGACTGGAACCACGGGGCAACGACTCTCATCTACAGCTATGCTGCCAGGAAGTGCAAAAGAGTTGCTGAGATTCTGAAGAAACTTATAGATGAAATGTTGGTAAGCTGGACGCTCATGCTACGATACAGTCATTAGGCACAGTATGTAAAGGGCACAAAGGAAGTGCTTAAACCAGCAGGAAGTCTGGGAATAGAAACTCCTAAAAAAGGAATACATTAATTTTTGGAAGTGCATGTGTACTGCAATGCCAAATCTATCCTTGGACTCAGTACAATGGTATTTTGGTGTAATATTCAGTTTAGACTCTAAGTCTCTGCATTTCTGGGTACAAAGCTCTCCAGACATGTTTCCCCATATACAGAAACTCTACTTCCACTTTCTGTATATCCAAAGGCAGCTTAAGGGGATCAGCTACATTTCACAGCTCTGCTAAGGTGTTGCACAGGCAATGATGATGCTRGATCCTCTAGGATCTGCTAATTTCTTGCAGGAACCACATGTGGGGCAACTAGAATTTTAATCCTGGGGCCCATCAGTGGTTCCTGTCCACACTTGTAGTCGTTGCCCCAGGAAAATACAACCATTGCCTGAACCGTTCTCATCACAGCACTCTGAGGTACAGGCTGTAAACARCAATGCTGGCTGCTCTGTGGGATGGTCAAAGGGGAAATATCTACACTGGGAAATGTTCCATTCCTCCTCCTAATTTYTTTTAATTTTCCAAAAACACATGACCACGAGTACTTTTACATCTCAGATTGATGGAGCGTCCCTGGACTCCATGCACATGATAGGAGTGAGCCTGGGAGCACACATCTCTGGCTTTGTGGGACAGATGTTTGATGGCACCCTGGGAAGAATCACAGGTAAGCCCTCCTCCAGCAGTCCTCCTGCCCCAAGGAAGGACAGCGAGGYGATGCCACGCCCATGGCTTTGTGCTGCAGGCCTTGACCCCGCGGGCCCCCTGTACAGGGGCACGGCACCAAGCGAGAGGCTGGACCCTACGGACGCACAGTTTGTGGATGTCATTCACTCCGACACCGACGGTAGGTGGCATTCCAGCTCCCACCCGCACACGGAAACCCAGGGACTGACTGGGAGGAGGGGAAGGGGAGCTGCTGGTGGGCAGCAGCGCTGGGGTCCTCACTYCTTTGGCCCAGGAGCACTGCAGGCTCCCTCACTGAGCCTGCGGGGCGCTGTGCTGCCCACGCCGTCCCCAGCACTCCCTGAGGAGCTGCTGGTTTATTTGCATTCCAAAACATGCTGCTGACACAGCATTATCACCTGGCCCACGATTTACAAGGACCGCCTTAGGAACCAGTGGAGGAGGTCCTGCAGCCCAGTCCTGCCAGAGCAGGACACACCAACATCCCACCACAGGGTCAGGCTGCATCCGAGCACACARCATTTCCAGAGTGGTCCCACAGCTCAGTGACACGCACAGCAAATCAGTTATMCCCAGCCATGTTTCCCTGCAAGATGCTTCCAGTCTCCATCCCCCCTCTTAGGAGCTAAACTTTCCTCTAGGGCAAATCTGGACTCTCCCTCAGCCTTTTCCAGACCCACCAGCCAGGCCCCCCATGCTGCTCCCATGGCACCCTACCCCTAACACTTGGCTTTCCCACCTAATTGCTGCCTCTCTTCTCCCAGCCCTCCCAGGAAATCAGGTTTCAGCAGCACAGCAACATCCAGGTTTCACATCCCTTTTCCTCTCCTGCACACAAGTGACACAAACTCCCAYATTTTGTACTGTTGCATGCACAGACTTATTTTAGGTATTTGATACCATTGTTAAAATGACCCAGCTGGGACACAACTGTTTGACCTGCTGCCTAAACAGAGGGATGACATTTGTATTCCTGTACAACCACGCATCTTAGAGCTAAATAACTACTATTTTTTCCACTTAGGTTGCTGTATTTCCTTCTTGTGCATTTTACAATTTAATGTTCCCTCCCTGAGCCCTGCTATTCCCTTTTGCCAGGACTGGGTTATGGAGAAGCACTGGGCCATATTGACTTCTACCCCAACGGTGGGACCGACCAACCAGGCTGCCCACTGACAATATTCTCTGGTAATTAATCCTGCCCCGAACTGCACAAACCCTCACAAAATGTTTCTAATCAGAAAAAGAGGAGAAAGCCAGAGAATCATCATCACTGTTTAGAAAAGACATGAAATCCATATTCTGGGAAAGCCATGGCAGCAACTTCTCAGCACTGGTCTGACAGGGGTTTGTTCAGCTGATGTGCAACAGGCAGAGGTGAGAGTCAGGGTGACCTCTCTGTGCCCCTGTCACAGTGAAAGAGGGACTAATCCTCTGTGCAAAAAGTTATCAGGTAGATGTGTGCCTTTGTTTTGTGGMTATGTCCAGAAAATCTGTGGGATTTTTTGTTTCTAATTACTTGCGGCACACAAAGCCCAAGGACTAGCAGCGGCAAGATCTGTTTGGAAAAAAGTCTCAAGATTAATGTGGAGCAGGCAGTTATCCCAAATCAAAGAGACCTTCCTTGGCAGTGACAGAAGGTGCAGTCTGGAAGGCACAGCCCTAGTCCTGAACAAAAGAAAGCTTTTTTCCCTTTCAGCCTGGCAGCAGAACTGGTTTGATGAAAGCTGGGTAAAGAAGATACCTTACAGAAGGAAATGCAGTATTGTGAATTCAACCCTTATCAGACCCAAGAGAATCTACATAGAAGAGCAGCCTGAGCCAAAAATCCCTAGGAACTGAGGCTTCACTGATTTTGCTGCTCATGCAACAACTCATTTTATTAGTTATGTCTTTCTAAAGAGTTTTTTATACCAAAATGGAAAGTCATGTGCAAAGCTAAAAGCAATATCCAGCTGTCAGGCCTGAGCTCAGAGAGGAGAGAACACCAGAGACACAAATTGATCCATAGTTGGATCCTCTGGAAATGCAGCAACCACACAAACAAACGTTTTAAAACCAAARAGACAAGAGGAAAAGCAAAGCAGACACAGGCAGAGCTAAGTGCACTCAAAGGGAGAGGCTGCTGTTCTGCYACAGCCCAGTGCTCCCCAGTGCAATTTGTTGAGTTCAGACTGGTCAGTGACTGTCCACTGGTGTGTCCTGAGGCATGAGGATTGCTAATGAAATATTTCTTCCCTGTACATGATTAAGGGTTGCAGTATTTTAAATGTGACCACCAGAGGTCTGTTTTCCTGTTCCTGTCCTCCCTGACACAGAGCTGCAATATCACCACATACCCCTGCAACTCGTACAGGAACTACAGGAATGGCAAATGCACCAGCTGTGAACCCTTCTGGCCCATGCCATGCCCCGTCCTAGGTAAGGATCCAGGGAATGTCCATGCATCCTGAATACTGAGCTGCCTGTTGGCACTGTAACTCGGAGGGTGATGTTTTGCTGGAGGACTAACATAACGTGGTGCTTTGCAAAAGCATCAAAGTTATTTCACTGAGGTGTTTGGGGTCTCTCAGGCCTGCTCCTTGTAATATCACMTCATGTTATGATCTAGAACAGAAATCCACAGGTAAAGGATCCAGAACTAGGAAAGCCAAAACTAGACTTGGGATCTTTACACTGAAGTCAGAGAAACAGTGAACTTAACTCCCTCAGTTGCAGAGTTTGAGGGACAGGGGTCTGTTCTTGCTAAAATAAGATTTGCAAGTAAATTCCCAGCACCACAAATCCTTCTATGCTCTAAAAGAAATGGCAAATGGGTGAACAAAGGGAATTCTGGACTTGTCTGCCCCAGCCTGGGTGTGACAGCCCAACCTCAGGCTGGCAGCTCTGAAATGTGATGCTGAAACACCTGAGACTTCCAGAAAGGAACTGGCACSGCAAAATGAAACCCTTGACCATGGATAGCAGATGTGGAAAAAGATCAGCTTGAAGAAAGTGCTGAACAGTAACCAGGCATATTCAGTGCTAAGCCTTTGGAATACAGGAGGATGTGTGTCAGTGCTACTTGGCAGCTGGCACACAATGCACTATTTCTTAATTACTTGCTTATTTTCAGCCATTTAGTGGCTCATCTACCTGTGCAGGAACTTGGTTTCATTTTCAAACTGTCACCTGCAGGTTATTATGCCTATGAGTGGAAAAGCTATTTAACACAACAGAGCCATCCAGTGACAAGTATGTTTTTCGACACAGCGGACAAAGGGCCATTTTGCAGTAAGTGACTGAGATTTCTGAGATTATTTTCTTTTTGCATTGCCTCTGTCAGCAGCAGCCAAGCAGAGATAGTTATTTACTGGTGGTGTTATAGCCAGCATTTTAGAAACTTCAGTTGCTGCTGGATGGAATTGTGTCCATCTGTGGTTTGCTATAACCTTCTTTATCTRCCAACCTGTCCAGTGCTGGGAAAGCCAACTTGCTTACAGTTCTAGGAAATTGGCTGAGAACTTTCAAATTAAGCACAAAAGTTCCCAAATCATGTTTCAAAGCAACACACCATTTCTTTTGTGAAAGTAAGAGGTGTGTGGGAACAATAAGAGAGAAAGACAAGSTGTACAGGTGAAAAGGCTACCCTGGAGAAAAGTGAGAGGTGCAGGGAGAGGAAGAGAATCCATGGAAAAAAGGTTTCACCAAGGTGAAAAGTTTMATCTCATCCCTGTGATTACCAACATACCAGGGCATGGGCTGGGATTATGGCCTGAGCTCCAGTGCTGGTCAGCAAATGAATTCAGACTCACAGATCAAATAACAGAAAATTCTGCTCTGTGACAGAGGTGACAGATACAAAGAACAGAAATGGAGGGGTTCAGAGGGGGACCAAAGAAAGAAATACAGTCTGGAAGTGAAGGGGGAAGGCAGGCAGTGAAAGGCAGCATGCTGGGAACCATWCAGAGAGGCCATCCTGCATGGATAACCCTTGCTGCAGTGCTCTCCTGACACCTCCTAGTGTTTCTGGTTGAAATCTCTGCAAAGGGAGATGGAGAGCAGGGAGGACAGAGGGATTTTCCAGATAAACTGCAGGGGCTGTGTCCAYGCTCTACCCAGAGCTCTGCTCCCAGACAGTGCACAGCCTGGACAGCAGACTGAGCCCACAGGGTCTAACCCCACTCACCCTCTCTCCCCTCAGTCTA
The DNA here is from genome assembly GCA_014549065.1 of Cardinalis cardinalis. NCBI lineage: Eukaryota > Metazoa > Chordata > Aves > Passeriformes > Cardinalidae > Cardinalis > Cardinalis cardinalis. The sequence continues at coordinate 570,707 of JACDOX010000125.1, read as the reverse complement.
TCACTACCTGGTGGATATTATYACATGGAACAAAGACACCAGGAGAGGCACCTTCAGCATCGTGCTAGCTGATGAAGATGGGAGGAAGGCAGAATCAAAAGTTAATCCGTAAGTTTTACTARTCTGAGCTTTTCTAAGTGTTAGCGCATCCCTTGGTACAACTGCATCTGGGAGGAGGTGACACATCCTCCTCCAATTTCTCTGCTGAGAGTTGCTAGTGCACATGGGATTTCCTGGCCCTAAGGGATTTCCACAGCCTCCCCCAGCACACAGCCCTGACAGCCCAGCCTTTTGGTTTGGGCCCTTCTCTGTCATCTTAGGAACTGAAGTGTACAATCTCAGCCAAGTACAATCTCAGCAGCACAACTGCCCTAGGCTTCCACTAAATCAGAAGGAAAAACATCTCCCTTCTTTCCTTCCTCTTACAGGGAGTGTTCTGTTCTAGTTCCCAGTGCCCAAGACAGCTGGGGATTAACCTGGGCCTGAATATGTCACATCCAAAATCAATTCATTCCACTCAGAGAAACAAATTAATGGTGTTTATGTGACATGCAAATTCCTGATTGACMTGAACTACACTTCAGCCAAACAGACCTGCACAACTCGTTTTCCCAAGTTTCTCTAAGTGCACATTCCCTCAGGCATATCTGATATCTGCTTGCACTGGAGCAATCAGCATTGATCCCACAGCAAGGCCAGAGCAGATTTCATGCATATCTCAAAGTGACTCAGTGTTCAGGCCTGCACAGACAGCCAGGCACAAATACCACATGGGTCTAATCCACTTGGGATAAAAGCAGAATCACAGTGAAAATTCTGGGTTGGGACCAAATGGCATCCAACCTCTGTGTCGCCTCTTCCACCCCAAAAACCTGAGGGCAGAAGCAGCTGAGCAGGTTGACACCAGGAGACCCGAATCCAAACCCATTTCCTGTAAATCAGAAACTCATCACAAGCTCAGGCCTCCTCCCCCAGCCTGTTTCTAATATTACAGTCACTACATTAAACCCAGTGCTATTCCCTTGGTGACTCTCTGACACTTTTTCTCGTCTGCTTTACCTTTAGAGAAGCTGCCACCTTCCAGAAGTACAAACAAATCACTTTGCTCATTGGGTTTGACCAGGATCTTGAAAATGTGGAAAGAATTTCCTTGACATTTTCTACAGGATCTGTCATTGGCCCAAAATTCAAACTCAGGATTCTCCAAATGAGGTTCCACTCACTGACAAACCCAGAAAGGTGAGCAGATGTTTACAAACAAACCATTTCTGTTGGTGCAGGCTGGACAGAAGTAAAGGAATCTCCCAGATTTCTGGCCTGGCTAAGGATAYGCAGAAGAGTTAGATTTATTTTACATTTACTAATTTACATACACATATCTTGGGAATAAATTCCTCCTTAATGGAATCCCACAGCTGAATACTTTTTTGAACACAGGGGCTGTCTTATTGCACTGGGAACATGTCACATGCGATGTGACTGATGTGGCCTGACACCATAACCTTTGGTCAGGAAAATTACCTTTGGGAAGCTGCCCAGGCCTGAGCTCTAGGATGGAGGGAAATGCAAAACTCTGGGAAGAACAGATGTTCAGCCCCAAATACACATTTTATATCCCAGTCAATTTGTATGGCTAGTGAAGCAGGGAGATTCATTTATTCCTGGAATTCCAGCAAGTGGGAGCTGCTGGCTGCTTTGCCCCAAAGCCCTGGCTGGTACCCACAGCATCAGGGGGTACCTCTCAGACATTGCTGATGAGATTTCTATCACCTCMTTAACCTCTGTCTGCTCTGCTGTCCTACCCCTAAGCTTCCCACCTCTGGAGTTTGGGAGCTCTGCCTGAGCTCAGCAAGCACAGAATCTCTTACCCTGCCCCTGTGTGCAAGGGCACTGTGGACACCACACCATGCTCTGAGTTTGGCTTAAAACAAGGCTGGAAGATCACAGGGTGAAGCAAAAAGACACATAGAGCTGCAGAACATGCTTCTTTGCATTTCATGAGGTCTGCTACCCTTATCCTAGCCTTGGAACAAGGAGAAGATTGTATATCTACTAAACAAGGTCCTGCAGCTCTCCCTTGCTGCCATCTAGTCTCCTGTCCCACACCTCCAGGGTCACTTCCAGTCCCAGACACACATTCAGTCTTTTAAAAAGCAGACACAAATGCCCTAACATTTAATCACAGGATGCTGTCTCTCCCGAGGAGGGGCTGCCACAGGCCATAAACACAGTTCAGGACCTTCAGCACATCATCTAATCAGTCATTGCCATAGGGAGGGATGTCCTGCCCTCTCCCCTTCCCCGTTGCTCAACCYACTACACAGGGCTAATGTTCATATTTCCCCAGTGAAAGCCCAAGTATTTCCTCAGGTTTTTGGCTGAACTAGGTCCAGACCAGATSTGCATTTGGACCCAGGTCTGAGCAGTGGCAGAATTTCTCATGCCTGCAGCAGGGAAGGGGCAGGAACAGGCAGGTGGGCTGSAAGGACCACCTTGTTTTGTGGACACAGGTGCAGACTGGCTTAAAGGGAACCACAGATTCCACAGCCAGTGCCTGTTTTGGTTTTTTTTTTTGTTGTTGTTGTTGTTTTGGGGTTTTTTTCTGGATTTTTTGTGTTCCTTTTTTTCCACAAGCAAAAGGTAACATAGAACAAAATGGCAAAATGGTCAAGGTATCCCTGGCTTAAAGCCAACCTCCCTTCAGGTGGACTCGGAGCCAGTTCTCTTGAGAAGATGACTTATTTTATGTAGGCCTCCAGCAGGTGGGGAGATAACAGAAAAAAAGCACCGTTTATTTCACTTTTGGCCGTGTTTTCACACAGGCCCCAGCTGTGCCGATACGACCTGRTCCTGACTGAGAACACCCAGAAAACCTTCAAGCCCATCCCATGCTGAAGCAGGAGCCGAGTCCCGAGGACGCTGTGCCCGGACGGGGCAGAGTCGTTTCCCCGCCGTGTGGGGACTCACCTGGCGGGTCCCGGGTGCCTTCTGAGGGGGCCGAGCAGCGGGACCGCTCTCCACGCAGTGTACAAACGGGCTGGGAGAGTGACAATAAAACCATGGCGGCACACGGCTTTAAAGCGTGGCTTTAAAAGGGGAGCTCAAAGCGAGAGTTTCAAACGGGATTTAAAGCGTGCGCCCGCAGCTTAGAGCCCTCATAAGCAGCAGGTGCCCACAGCCCCCTCACGACCACGCCCACCATCACTGCCCCMGCCCCGCCCCTTACAGGGGCCCCGCCCCGCGCCTGCGCACCCGCTCGGGGCGCTGAGGGCGGCAGGGCCGGGCTGGGAGGGGCCGGGTTCGCTCGGCTCGGCTCGGCTCGGCTCTGTCCGGCGGCGGCRGCGGCGGCCCCGACCCGGGATGTGGCGGCGCCCGGCTGGGCTCTTGCTCGTCTTCGTGGCCGCCACGGCCGCGCTGTGGCTGCTGTCGGTGCGGCTGAGCGCGGGGCAGACGCGCAGGTGGGTGTGGGCGGCCGGCGCTGCCCGTGTGTCCCTCCCTTCCCCCGGCGCTGCCCGTGCGTCTCTCCCCTCGCAGGGCGCTGCGGTTCCCGGCGGACCTGGAGGAGCTGCGGGATCTGGCCGAGGCGCTGCGGGACTACGAGCGACAGCACCGGGGCGCGGCGCTGGCCCTGTTCTGCGGCGCGTACCTGTACAAGCAGAGTTTCGCCATTCCCGGCTCCAGCCTCCTGGTACGGGGCGGGCGGCGAGGGGCGAGGGGCCGGGGACTCACGGATGGCGCAGGAGGAGCCGCAGGGACCGAGCGGGCCCGCACCTGAGCAGGAGTAACCCTTAGGAGCAGTACGGGTCGGGGCTGACCTGCTGGAGAGCAGCTCTGCTGGGAAGGATCGGGGAGAGGTGGTGGATGATGTGCCTGAGGGCCAGGAAGGGCAGTGGGATCCGGGCAGAGCGCTGCCAGCAGGTCAGGAGTGATCCTGCCCCTGTGCTCAGCCCTGGGAGGCACAGCTGGGGTGCCAGGTCCAGATCTGGGCTCCTCAGGAAAAGACAAGAAGAGGGTCCAGTGGAGGCCACAGAGAGGTGCGGCAGGAGCATCTCTCTGATGACAGATGGTTAGTCTGGAGAATACTGAGAGGGGATCTCATAAATGCATATAAATATCTCCARGGGATGTCAGAGGATGGTGCCAGATTCTGTTCTGTGGTGTGCCCAGCAACAGCACAAGGAGCAATGGCCATAAACTTAAATACAAGAAGTTTCACCTCAATATGAGGAAGGGCTTCTTTCYATGGAGGGTGGGAGAGCACTGTGAACAGCTGTCCAAGGGAGGGCARAGTCATCTCTGGAGACATCCCAAACCCACCTGTTCCTGTGTCACCTGCTCTGGGTGACCCTACCTTGGCAGGGCATTTGGACTGGATAATTTCCAGAGGCCCTTTCCAACCCTAACAATTCTGTGGTTCTGTGACACACCATGGCCCCCAGGCCTTACTCCATGTTGTCCCCACAGAATGTCCTGGCTGGAGCACTCTTTGGACCATGGATGGGGCTGGTGCTATGCTCAGTGCTCACGTCTGTGGGAGCCACCTTCTGCTACCTGCTCTCTGCAGCTTTTGGCAAGCAGCTCATAGTGCACTTCTTCCCTGAGAAGGTGGCTCTGCTGCAAGGGAAGGTAAGAGCTGGCAGTTCTGCTCACACCCACGGTGGCCCTGGGCCAGGCTGCTCTTGGGGTGACAGTGAAAGCCAGTGTGTGCAGGGGATRCACCAGGCCTGCTGAGGGCACAGTCTAGAGGCTGGCTGCTCTCTTGGAGCAAGCCTGTTGGCAGAGGGGCTGCCAGGAAAATCTGGATCCTRAGGAGAAGCAGATATGAAATAAAAGAGGGTTTGGGAGGCCCCTGTGCTCCAGAACTGCCTCCATCCATCCCATGCCGTGTTGTACACTAGACCTGGTTCTGCTCTTGACTTCCTGATYTTTCATTGTGGTGAGATCCCATTTCTACCCCTCTTTGAAGAGGGCTGGCTCACCATTAGGCTCCATACAGACACAGTATTGCTGCTTTCCCTCAGTTCTGAACTGATGGTACACTGTGGCATGTTAGAAGAAAAATTCACTTCAGTATTGTGGCCATTTGATGTTACTGCTGTTTGAGGAGCAGGAGTGATATGGAACGTTTCTTTTGGCAGGTAGAAGAGAACAGGAGCTGCTTATTTTTCTTCTTGTTGTTCCTGAGGCTGTTCCCCATGACACCAAACTGGTTTCTGAACCTCTCGGCTCCCATTTTAAACATCCCCATGTCCCAGTTCTTTCTCTCCGTTCTCATTGGTAAGGCCTGGGGACACAGCCTGAGGGGAGGGACAGTGTGACACTGCTGCTCTTGRTTTCACTGAGCCAGGGAGGGCAGAGCTGGGACTCTGACCCTTGGTCTGTTTCCTCTGTGCTGCCCTTGAGCATTCTGGAGGTGTCACCAATGCTGCAAATTTTGCTTTACACCTGGTTCTTTCTGTTACAAGTACAAACCTCAGTGTCTGTGTAATGGCTGTACATTAAAACACTGAGTTCCACCTCAACATGAGGAAGAACTTTCCATGGAGGGTGGCAGAGCACTGGAACAGCTGCCCAGGGAGGGCGTGGAGTCTCCTTCTCGGAAACATTCCRGATTCCCCTGGACACATTCCTGTGTTACCTGCTCTGGGTAACCCTTCCTTAGCAAGGGGACTGGATGATCTTCAGAGGTCCTTCCAGCGCTAACAGTTCTGTGATTTCTATGTGTGGCTTTGGGCTTATTTAGCTAATTTTCTCTAGAGGGGAACTAACAGCTTTTTTCTGCTCTGATTCCTTCAGGCCTTACACCATACAATTTCATCTGTGTGCAGACAGGGGCCATTCTGTCCCAAATCACCTCTCTGGATGCCATCTTCTCCTGGGACACACTGCTCAAGCTGCTGGCCATGGCTGTGGCAGCGCTGATTCCAGGGACCCTCATCAAGAGATACAGCAAGAAACACCTGAAGCTGGATGGTGACAAGCAAGCTCAGACACTAAATGGCAGAAAGAGCTTGTGATGGCTTAGGTGCCCCAGTTTTGGGGTAAAAGCTGCAGGACTCTCTTCCCAGGGGTTATAATCTGCATGCTGTGTGCCACCAAGGACAGTGGCAATTTTTAATCATCCTTCTCATCTCAGAGGAGGTGTCCGTTCTTATTTTTAATGAATGTTTATCTGTGCATGTATCTGCACGGAGAGAGAGATACAGGGGTTTTGTGAACACTCAGTTAATTTGCCTGTTTCATTGAAATCAGTCTCCTGTGTGCCTGAGGCTGTGGGGAATAAAAGGAGGAGTACTGCCATCCTGTGAGGAAGGCAGACCAGAACCCAGCTGTGGATCACTGGCCAAGCACAACCCTGCRGGCAGTAGGCAGGCTCTGCTCCCTCCAACTGCAGACAGATTTAGCATTTTTGGCCTGAAATGATGAGCCATGTGCTCCTGTGCAGCTGTAAAAGCACCAAGTTGAAAAAATAATGGTGTTTCAGGGTGCAGCTGTAGAAGATTCTTCTTTGATTCCCATGTTAAACCAGCACACTCTGCAGCAAAATGCTCAGGATTTGAGCTGTCCAAATCAATCATGTCAAAACACTTGAGAGCTTCTCTGGTCTGCCAGTGGCTGCTACTCCCCATAGAGAATTAAGGGGAAAAGAACAGGAATGGATATGCCTGATTGGCAGAGATTTGTCCTTGAAAAGCACCTTGAAACCACACGTTTGCTCCTGTATAACT
>JACDOX010000125.1:551091-563709 GCA_014549065.1 Cardinalis cardinalis | reverse complement strand
GGGCAGATGGGAGACCCCAGAGCTTCATGACATCATCCCAAAGTCCATGAGAACCCATTCCCAGATCACCAAACCAGCCTGCAGCATTGAAGTACACTGGCTTTTTATTCCATGCATTGTTTGCTTTGATAGTCATTCTTGTTTCCATCACTGTACACTGGTCAATACAAAAAAAAATCAAGTTTGTCTCAGGAATCCACAGAGCAGGGAGGAGGGGATGAACACTACTGGACAGGGCCAAGATGAAATGGGTACTTAACACGACAGTGGGGAGGGCAACATTCAGCTCTGGGAGAAAATCTAGGCTAGTGTTCAGGAGCTGTCAGCAGCCACGAGAACGGGATCAGGGTACTCGGGATGCTGGAAAGGAAACCCACAGTTTACTCCGGCCCTGGAATGCGCTGTTACTACAAGGAGTAAGCAGGCTCACCTGCACCTCTCAACCCAGACCCTGCCAGGAGAGAAASTGCAAGGAACCGCAGCAGAGGTGCCCATACAGCAATGTGGGGACAGTGTCTGTGCAACCCCAGGGAGGTGTCACTAAGGAAAATCCTACACAACCCCCCCAGAACTGACAGCAACCACCCCGGGAATGTGGGGGTGCTGAGCCAGCTCTGCCCACACAGCRAGGCCATGGGAGGTGTGCAGGGGAGGCTGGGGTGGCACCTCCATGGGCAGGGCAAGGGGCTGCCCTAGTGGCATTCCCAGAGGGATGCAGGGGCAGGAGCAGCAGRAGGAGCAGCGACACTGGACTGGAACAGTGCAATGACCTGGGGGTGTGAGAATCGAGCTAAATGTGGCAGGCTGGAGGGGGCAGCTCTGCTTGCCCAGGCAAGGATGGGCAGGGATCAGCTGCATCCAGGGCAGCTGGCCCAGGAGGGTCTAAAATCCCAAACACCAAAGCTCTGCAAGCCCGATGGAGYTTCAGCCCATGGTGGAGCCTACAAAGAGAGCACAGGTGCCCAAATCCCTCTGGAATCTATTTGGCAGGGACTGGATCACCACAGGCCAGAGGCCCTGGGGACAGTGACAGGCCTGAGCTGGAGGCAGCTCTGCTTTGAGGCTGTTTGTGGGACTGCCCAAGGATACCAGTGCTGCCCATGGGTCTCCCAGAGCAGGCCATGTCTGAGCAGAGTATCCAGGGGAACAGGGCTTGCCATCCGCTGATGGGGACACTTGATGGCAGTTCTCCAAGTCTCTTTACACCACAAGGTGTTACATGCACACAGTTCTCCACTGCTCAATTCCCACACCTTGGCCTCCAGCCTCCTGAGGAACCATCTGCACCACCAAAGCCCCTCTCAACCACAACAGCAAAGCCATCTCTGGCCCTGCAGGCTCCTCCTGCCACTGGCCAAGAGACAAAGAACATTGGGGAGGAGAAACTGAGGGTGGGAAGAGAGTGGGAAGGAGCCAGGAAAGAGCTTCACTCCTCACAGGGTTCTGCCTCTGCCCAGAGCGGCGTGAGTGAGTCACTCCCTCTCCAGAAGCCTGTTTGGTCCTGCCCAGGTGATCCACTGCATGGACCCACTGCCCAGGGCAACTGCCCTCCTCGCTGACATCATTCTGGATGCTCTGGCCAGGGAACTCTTGTCACAGTTATTCACTTTGTGATCAATTCAAAAGCCCCTCACTCCCTGACCACCCTTCCCACATTCCCACCTGTTCAGTGGCTGCCAACCATCAGCAACGGGAGCAAACTGTAGCTCTGCCCACGAGGAACATGACTGCAGCATCCCCCCCTCTCTGTTCTCTGCCCTGSAGTAACAGCATCCCTGGAAATCACGAGAGGCAGCAACTCCTGACAGCCACTGAGYCCAGCTCTGCTCCCACCCCTCTGGCGAGCAGGGAGAAGGTAACATCACACACAGAGATTACAATTGTGCTAGCGGTGAAGCCAACCTTCTGATCTACAGAAATGATAATAAATAATAAAATAACATCATAACTTAAGATCTGTCTGTAGTCCAGCTACAAAAATTTAAAAATATGGGATAATTTAACTCATACAATACTGCTCTCTGTATAAGACATTTTCCTTCACTTTGCCATGAGGCTATAAATTACCACAGTTAAGTTCAAACCAATATTTTAACATAAAATGTAAACAAACAAAGCAACAGAAGTACCTGTCCATGGTCCATTCCTGCCGTTCACCTCTGGCTGGCCGTGCCTGCCAGCACAATGGGAAGGGCAGAGGGAGAGCTCTTGCAGGGGGACATCAACTAAGGAAGGGAAAGGGAACGTGCTCTATCATTTTGTTCTCTTTCAATATYGTTTTAGAAGAGTAGTGTTTGAAGGGAAGGCACTATGAGTTCTATCAGAAAACAAATTTTTCTCATCTGCCAATGCCTCGGCCTGTCACATACCAGTACTATCCTCACTTGCACCTGCAGAGTTTCAGCTTGGAGGAGAAACAGAGGCCTCGGGGCACACCCGAGACACAGCGGTGCCATGGCCATGTCAGAATTCCCTGCACAAGGCCTGCCATGAAGGGCAGGCAGCTGCTAATGCTTCCAAGAATGTACAGTGAATAAGGAGACAGGGCAGGGCTGATGCTCTCAGCCAGGCCAGYGATTCCCAGTCTTCCCCCTCAACACACAGCCCTCTGCTGGTTCTTGATGCTGCTGTAGGTGAGAGGCTGCTTCTCCCAGTCCACTCCAGGCGTCTCCAGCATCCTCCCCAGAAGTGCTCAGGCTCTGCGGAATGTGCTTTCCATGCTTTGCAAGTCCTTGCTTGGCCAACACTGAGTTGATTGATTTCTTTGACTGACTGAAATAGACAGGAGGTAAGAGGAGGAAGTAAACTGGGAAATGGCACACTGCATCTGAGAGAGGTTTCCCTGCTCAGCTGGAGGTTGACACTCCCAGAGTGAAGCAAGGACAGTGGTAAGAAGTGCTCTGATACCAATTCTCAAGAGGACGAGGTTAGAATACATTTGCAGGATCTCACAACAAAATGCTGATTAAAAAAAGAAACTAAAAATCCTTAAAATAAAACCCATCATTACATTCCTGGGGATGTATCAACTCAGAAGACCCTGGTTGTTAGCACCTCAGTACCAGTTTTCTCCAGGAACACGTCCACCTTCTGATTAAAAATGACCCAGCTGGTTATACTGAAAACACTTTGTTCACAGGTGACCCTACAGTCAGGTCTTTTTCTGCTTTTCCTCATTTGATAAGACTGAGTGGTTTAGTTTTCTTGATCTGTTCTCCAATCTTCAGGGCCACAAGGCCTGGTCCCCTGTGCAAGCAGCAAGAGAATCCCCCGCGTCTGTACACAAAGCTGTCCAGGCAGGACTCCCAGGATGTTTCTCCGTAGTGTGCTTGCTTTCTGAACTTTTTTTTTTTTTGCAACAAGTCTGTGTGTCTATAAATACAATCCACTCTTTACAGTAAAAAGTGTTAAAATGTCAAAAAAATAAATATCCATGTTACAGTAACTAGATTATTCAATAAAATACATCCCTGCCATTCTTGATTGAAATGCTCAAAGAGAATTAATTTCATTTGGACATTTTCCAGAGATTCGGGTTATTGCAAATCACTCCTGGGGTGGGAAGGAGAAGCATCTTCTCTTCCTGTAAAGTGTGATGAAGGGGAATGAAGTGGAATCTCAGGGAAATCAAAATGCCAGTACCAGGAAGCTTTGGGGGAGATCTGTATTACCAAGTAGCAGAGCTGCAGGGCTTATTGGTCCTGACCGTGGCATCAGAACACTCCCCTTCAGAAGAGTCACAGTCTGATTCTCCAAACTGTGGTGGGTTCTGCAAGACAAAAGGAAAAGGGGAGACTTGAGCACCACTCCTGTACTGCACATCACCAACACATCCCAGTCTGTCACAGCAGCCAGGCAAAGGTCACCACCTACAGAGGAGGAGAGTGACACACATGGGAGAGGGCACAGCACACAACTGCCCCACCAAAGGTCACTTGTCTCCTCTAAGAGAGGGGACAGCACACAAATACCTGGTCACAGCACTTCCAAACACAGGGTTATGAGGAGATCATGCAGCATGCTCTGCCCTACCTCTCCCAAACACTTGAAAGGCAGAGAAAGGAAGAAAGTCATCCCAGCTTTGTCAGCAAGGCTGCCGATGGATATGTCTGAGGCAGTTTATATCCACTCCATTTCATTACGTATTTTTATCCCATGTAATGCAACTGCAAATCTGATGGGCTCCCAAGATCACACTCATCTTGACCAGCACATTATGTTCAGCTTTGTTTGTGCTACTTTCCCCCACCCACTCTTCTGCCAAGCAGGAGGAAAACTGGGTATTGCAGCACTTGCTTTGCCATAGTACACCTACCACAGCATTTTCTAGGCAGTGTTCCAACTTTCTGGTCCCTGGATTCCTTTCCATAACATTTATGCAGTTTTTTTCCACTGAGTGGAAGGATGAGGGGATAACCAACTCACCTCACAGCTGTGTTCATCTGCACAAAGTTTGCCCAGAGACATCTGAGTCTTGACCCTCCGCACAGCACACTCTTTGTCCGAAAGCCCATCCGACTGCGTGGAGATTTCAATGGGGATCTCTGGAGTCTGGGACAACATGTCCTCCAGCTTCTCAGCCAGCTCATCCTCCAGCTTGTTGGCCAGCTCATCTGGGCTGTTCGAGTGGTCGCTTGTGTTCCCTTCCTCTCCATCTGACACAGAGAAGTTCTCAGAGCTGAAGGTCGAGTAGGACTGGCAGCTACTGATGCAGCGGTGGGGTCTGCAAACAGGGAGAAGTTCAGTGCTCACCTTGCATGGCAGTCATAGGGAACTTCCTGGGCGCTGTGTTCACTGCTCTGCTACACCAGGCCTTGTGAAGTGCCTYCCACATCCTGGAGCAACATAATTCTACCCCTTCTGAATGATATAGTTCAAGACCTGCATCTTTAAATTCATCTCTGCTATYCTGTCTGATAGGTCCATGTTAGCTGATCTGCCCTGGAGCATATTTTTCTTGGACAGCGCATTTTCCTAAAGTGCTAGGCTGTACTGTGGAGTTCTGTTTAATTATTTTTATTGATGGCCTGGATGAGGGTATTGAGTCTTTCATCAGTAAATTTGCAGACAACACTAAGCTGGGATCATCTGTGGATCTGTTGGAAGGTAGGAGGGCTCTGCAGGGAGACCTGGAATGGTTGGATGGATGGGCAGAGTCCAATAAGATGAAGTTTAATAAATCCAAGTGCCCAGTCCTGCATTTTGGCTGCAATAACCCCCTGCAATGCTATAGGCTGMGGAAGKTGTGGCTGGACAGTGCCCAGGCAGAAAGGCACCTGGGGGATTTAAAAAAAGATTGGATGTGGCACTCAGTGCCATGGTTTAGTTGARGWGTCAGGGCATGAGTTGGACTTGATGATCTTAAAGRTCTCTTCCAACCCAGTGACTCTGAGTTCAAGCTAACTCACCTGGGAATACCTGCATGATCTGGCAGCCATACCAAAAGCCAGGCAGGATTTAGGACCATCCACTCAAGAAATAAACTCACAATTACTTGACCACAGAAACAGCCTTGTGCCAGGATTCAACAGCAATGGGACAGCACATCAGTGTAGGGAACATGCCAGGAGACCCACAACTGGGCATCACATGGAAYGGGCAACTTGTCCTCCTAATCTTCCAAGTTAGTAAATCAAAGAGGAAACAACATCCCACAGGAACTGTCACATAACTCATCCAGCCCAGCATTCTGCCTTCAACCCCAGGCAGGAAGGAACAATCTGGGAGAAATATGAGAACAGGGTATGCAGACAGAGCCTGCTTTCTCCTGGCATCTCTTCCTGGCCTGTACCATTCAGCAGATCTGAGTTCCTAGCAGAAGCTCAAACCCAGATGACAATGCTAACAGTCACTGATGGATCCATACTCCAGAAATTCTGCACTTACAGCTCTTCATGCTCTGATTTCCACAGCACACCTTGACAATGAGCTGCACATCTGAAAATGTTCTGGATGGAAAAAGTGCTTCCTTTTGTTCATTTTACCCTGTTTGCTTCACTGGCTGCCCCTAACATGAATGTGAAGAATCATTCCTTGTCTATTTTCTCCACATAAATTACAATTTCATGCACCTCCGGTGTTGCCTTTCCTCCTGCTAGAGAAACATTTCACATGGGTTTAATCTCCTCTTCTATGGAAATCGTCCCTAATGACTCCTGTCACACTTCTCAGTACCTTTTCAAACTTTACTGTGGTTTTTGAGCTGGGGCAAGGAAGGGAGCATTGGGATTTAAGCTTCAGGTGTGCTGTGAATGTACACAACAGCAGAAAAGATTTTATTTTCTTCTCTGCTCCTCTGAATCAAATCTTTAGCCTGTTTGCCTATTGGATCACTCCTGTACCTGAGGCAGCTGTTTTCATGAAACTACAGCACCAAGTCCATGATGTCTTTCCTGAGCATAGTACTGTAAATCCTGCTGTTCCCCAGGCTTATGTAGGAACACTCCCCCTAAGTCTTATATTACAGGCAACACCATCAAATTTGATCTGCTATTGCCACTTAGCTCTGCAATCTTATCTGAATTCAGCTACAAAGGTGCCAGGCTGGAGTTTACCCACTGCAACAACAATTTATAAACAACAYTGGGAGTAGCCCACAAAGGGTTCCCACATCCACTAAGTCTGATCCTGATGAAACAGATGYAGCAGTTCATTTACAGAGGCAGAATAACGTTATCAAGTGTGCTCAAGCTGTGCTGCAAACAGCCTGCAGGGAAGCCAGCAGGAAAGCTGGGCCAGAGAGAACATCTCAGGATGGGCTGGAACAGTGAGTGGACATGAGGGATCRGCTGAGGGTGGATGGGACACACTGAATGGGATTCTGCCCTTTTGCCAGCACCTTCACCAGTTTCAGTGCTGGTGTGCAGGTGTTTTGAGAGTTCTCCTCAGTTTTGTCCCACCAAAGAGAGATTAGAGTGAATTCACCTTTTACCTTTGTCTACGAGGAAACTCCACTTCACTGTCAACTTCGCCCTCCTCCTCTTCTGACGACTCATCCCCGCTCTGGCAGAAAACAAGGACAAAAAGGGTGTCACATTTGGGGAAGTTCAAACATAGCTGACCCTCCGTCCTTCAGGACAAAGTCACTGCAAAACAGTGCAAAAATCTACAGGCTGCAAGAATCTAGACCAGAAAACAGCCTGTGTGTCAGAAACACTGACTCAGACATTGCCAGCTAGGAGGTTGTTTCAGACAGCCTCAAAGCTGCTATTCCCAAATCTGGAGTGAGTGGCTGGGAAATACACTGGAGTACTTCGGCAGGTATGGAGCACAGAACATTCCAGATTCTTGCTGAAGCAAATCAAGTAATGAGTATCACATGGAAACTCACATAAATTATGGAGCTGATTTGGCACTCTTGGCTTTACCACAGCCCATCAATAGAGCAGGATGGAGGATGACACRGCCTTTTGCCAATGGGTTTCCCCAGCTAGGAGAACCTAGGATTTGTTTCATACTCAGTAAGCACAGAGTCTTTTATTCTCCTTCTCCCATCCAAAAATTTACCCCCACACTGTTGTTTCTTTACAGCCTCCGTCTATCCTATCCAACCTGTCAGCCCCTCATTCAGATTAAGTCTTTAWCTCATCTCATCCCCTTATCTTACAAGGTCCAGGCCCCATCACACTTGGGCCAAACTATTCTCTTGGTCTGGTAATTACACTGTTTTCCCTGACTTTTCCAGCCAGGCTCAGTTTTCTTGCTCTTTAAACTCAGTCTGGCTCTCATTTCTCTCACCACCTGGATGRAAGCAGGAGGAACAAAGAGCTGCTTCTGTACAACTGTGTCATAACCTTCTTTTTACTCTWGCAAAATCTTCACAAAATACAGGAGAACTATGACTTTCAGTGTAGGGGGACAATTTCTGGCWGGTGCAGCAAAAGCCATGTCCTCAAGACCATGGCAAATGTTGAATTTTTGCCCTGAGACACAGCAGCACCACAGATTCTCAAAGAAATTCTCACATGATATTAAAGAACAATTTAAAGAATGCATTTATCTCTTCCTTTGGAGAAAGGCTTTAAAACATTTTGAGACTGTTTCAACATCAAAAACTCAGTAGAAAAACCTGCAACTCAAACCAATTGGCAAAACCGCACGTAACAGAACCAGGCCCTACCAACACCACATCTTCAAACCCCAGTGCTCTGTCCTCACCTTTTGGAGGGATCTTGCTTTGCAGGGCAGCCCTGAGGAAGCCAAGTGCTGGGGAGTGCCCAGGGCGGACACCGCCGTGCCCTGCTCCTCCATCTTCTCCATGAACTGCGCGCTCTCGTAGAGGGACGCGGGGGACTGGGGGCGGCTSCCGCCTGGTTCCACAGACGCCATCTGTGCCTGGCCACTGTCCTCATCCCTGCACTGCAGGCAGGGGTCGTAGGGATCCGCCTGGCAGCACTCCCAGCGCTCGGCCGTGCTGTCCCTGCTGTCCCGGCCGCGGCGGCAGTCGGCCTCCATGGCGGTGGAGATGAGGTCGGGGCTGGAGCCGGAGACGCGGCGCTGCGCGTGGTTGCTGAGGGGGCTGCGCAGCGCGGCCGCGGGGCCGAAGTAGCGCAGGTTGTTGGCGCAGGTGGCGATGTCCTGCCCGTGGGCGTGCAGCCGCGAGTGCTGCCCGTGGGGACTGTGCCCGGGCTGCTGCGGCACCGCGGGGGCGTGGGGAGGCTGGGGAGGGCCGGGCTGGGGGGCATCATCCTGCGCTGGCTGGTTTTTCAAGATCCCTGCAAATTCATTGTAGCTGCCTTTGCTGTTCCCCCGGCGGTGCCGGGGCTTGCTGCGGTACCGGCTTTTGCCACCCAGGGTTGACATCTTGGGACTTCCTGAGACTGGGGAGCCATTGGATGCTGCTTCTGTGCTGGGTATGCCCTCTGACTTCAGTAGATCTGGCCTGGGAGACAAGGAGAAGAAGTTACATGTCAAGCCACAAAGAAAGAAGTGACACCGGCCCAGAGCCAAGATGAAGAGGCAGCTGGAGCCAAAAGCACYCTCTGCGTCCTAAAATCTACAGGCTGCCCTCCCCTTCAGCTGCTTGACTCCTGCATTTTGGTCCCTGTGATTCTCTCCACTCAACATGCTCTCCATTCAGCCCACCCTGCTCTACACTCTTGTTTTGCTGTTTTTTCCAATAGCTGTCACACACTCTCCTTTTCCGCTCTTATTTTGATGTTCTCTCCCAAAATAGCTCCCTCTCAGGACCTTGGGTAGAGCATGGCTCTCACTCTCTGCATGTACARTGGTGGTGATCAGGCTGCTCATCTAAGAGCCATGTGGGGATATTAATTCAGAAGTGATTATTCACTTGTAATCAGGACTAACTCCTGGAAATCCCCAAAAAAGTAAAGACTAAGACAACTCCTCTAGAAAAAAATAATCTCCCTATCTAAAAGTCATGCAAAAGAGAAATAACTGAAAGGACAGCATGAATTCCCAAATCTCAAATCCCAAATTAATTCCTCAACAATAAATCCATCCTTCCTGAGGCCTGCCTGATTTCCACAATCCCTTTCCCTGCTTATTTCCATCCAAGTCAAGGATGATCTTGAACAGTTAGTTATTTGAGAAAACACAAGAGATGCCTCCTGTCCAAGCACCATCATCTGCTCAAAAATCACATGGACCAACAATTCATTCATTCAACCAACACATCCTGTGATTCCATGGTTCCAGAGAGCTGCCAGGTGGCAGGGATGGCAGGATTCATCCCTTTCACCTTAAGATAATTAAACAATTATGGTCTGAGGATCAGACCAGGCTAAAGTGTGAAACTGCTCTGTCCCACTCTGCATTTCATCAAGCTCAAAGGGAAGGAACTGCCCAGTGGGGATCKACCACTGGCTCTGGCACAGGACTGGGTTGTTACTTCTCACCGTTTGGTCTGGCTGCCTGGTTTATGGGAGACCCCTTTCCTCTTCATCAACTTCTCCACTGTATTGGGGTGGATGATTGGTCTGACTGGGTGGCGTTTGTAAGTTCCAGGGTACTTCTTTTCCACTGCTTGTTCCCTCCTGAAACATCAGGAAAAGAAAAAAAGAAAACCACATCAGTTGTGTCTCTCTCCACCTGCTGCTCCCCCTGGACAGGAACTGGCTCTGCAGAGAACAYGCTGCATGCCTGATTGCTCTGCTGGGAAAGCACACAGACACTTCTAAACTCCTAAATGCCTTCTAAATCAGGCAGSAGGCACAAGGCCCTGGCACACAGTCCAGGAGCAGCACTGCCATTCCCTTCATGCATAGGCAAAAGGATGCCAGCCCCAAGKGGGAAGGTGCCTTTCTCCAAGTCAGTAACCACTGACAGTGGTCTGCAGAACTCATTCCAAAGGGACCTCTCCCTGCTCACCAGCAATTCCCTAACTTTTGTGGTTAGTCAGGGGACACTAAATCTGCAATCCAGTTTAGAAATGAAGTGCAGTTTGTGCTCTGCTGTGCAGACTGCTCACATCACCATGCCCAGACACGTACTTGATGAGCTCCTTCTCCCGCACCTCCAGCTGCAGCATGATAGCACTGAGCTCCATGTACAGGTTATTGGCTCGCTCCAGCTTCCTCTCGTAGTGCTCACGGATATCCAGTGCATGTCTGAAAGGCACAAAAGGCTTTAGTCCAGCCTGACTTCCATGGACCAAGAGAAGAGAATGAGGAAAAGTACAGGTGCTTTAGGAAAAGGCCTTTTAAAAGTCAAATTTGCCAGCTGTACTGCACTGAATCCCAGATACAGCTAACAGTGAATGATGACTGATTAAGGGCCTGACGCAGCAATAAATCACGGTATGGTTTAGAAACTGTTTAACAGCCTTTAAAGTGTGGCAACACTTCTCCCTAGAAGAGCTGCAAATGCCCAACACACACCCAGGARCCCTCTGGCCAAACCCTGATCAGCCTGTTTGCACAGAGAAGGGGCTAAACCAGCCTCTACAGGAACAGGAAAGAAGTCATGTGTCTGTATTTCGTTAACAGCAGGGCGTCCACACAGCTCCAGTACAGCTGAAAGACTGCGGCCAGCCCAAGCTCCCAGGGGACAGGGAACACTGAACAACCACTGCATYAAATTCCCTGGCCAAGGACCCCTTTGGCTCCTCAGGTCTGACACAGAACTGCTGCTTTGAGTTTTATGTTTCTCTGTCTACTGTATTTGCAAATTTGTATCACAGGATACAATTTCCCTTCTTTAAATAAACCCTCTGCTTTTATTTTTAAGCTGGTATAATCAAAATGCATTTCAGTGGGCTGTTTATATGAAGTATGTTCACTTCTGTGCAATAACTAACCCAAAGAAAGTATCAGGGCAGAGAAAGCTCATAGCCAACCTCAGGATGGATTTCCCACTGAGATGGATGTCTGYGCTTCAGTGCTGTTATCACAAACACCAATTCTCAGGCAGAAATATTCCCTGGGAAACACACAAGCCTTTGCCACCTTGTCTGGAGCAAACTGTTGGGACTGCCAAAGAACAGTGACAGCTCCCACTGCTTCTCTCCAGCTCCCATCAGCCAAGCAGTGCTCATGGCCTAGGCCAGGCCCATGGCAATTTTGGTTTCCAGGTTCACAAGGAATTTAGGCTGCCCGAATTTATACCACCAGGAATACTGGGTCCTGTTTTGGGAACCTCAGTACAAGAGGAGAATAAAAAGAGCCAGGGGCTGGAGCAGGAGGCCCTGTGAGGACCAGCTGAGGGCTCATTTAGCTAGGAAGGGAAGGCTGATAGGAAAAGCAAACAGTACACACAGAAGACTGCRAACAGACCTCAGCTCTTCTCTCCGACGGCGAATCAATTCTTCATCCAGCCGGTGGATACAAGTTCCTTCACTTTTAATTTTCTCAAAATGTTTCTTCACTTCTTCTCTCCATTCAGCCTAGGAAGGCAATTTACCTTTAGCTATTTACAAAAAATTGGGATCTGTAGGTGCACCACAAAAAACTCTTGGGCAATGTTGTTTGTGTCTGCAGAAAATTACAGCTTTGGGTTGAGAATGTATTTTTGTTAGCTAAATTATTTTGGGTAACAACACCACAGCACATTCAGTGCCAACATTTTCAAATAGTATTTATATTTTTGTGCTTCAAACAGAGAATTTACAACATATCTGCATTTTCTAAGATTTTTTTTTTAATTCCTAGAGTTCTTTTTGTCTTAAGAGAACATTTTCTTTACTTTTGGCAGTGAAAATACGTAGAAAGGTTCATGATTTTGAAAGCCCCATGATGATGCCTGTCTAGAGTGATAGTCTATTTGCCTCTTGAAGCCCTGCAGCASAAGTCTCAGATGGGAAAGTCTGGATAAAAGATTTCCAAACACCCATCAGGTTGCTCCTCCCCAAGTTTCAAACCGAAATCATGGATCCAGARTTTCTCTACTCAATGCACCCTCCAAAATCAGATCCTTGGAGCTAATTCCAGCACTCACAGGCTACAGCCTTCCCCTGTTACCTGGGATTTGAAGTAGGTTTCCTGAGGAGTAGCCAGCACATCAGCAGAGGCAATGTCCAGGTGCATCAGTGTCTGCCGGAAGGACGGACGGTTCCGGGGCTTGCTCTGCCTGAAACAAAACAGAAACAGCCAGGGAGAGGTGAGGGATGGGCACTGCCAGCCTCTCCTGCCCTTCTGGGGTGAGGGATGGGCACTGCCA
>JACDOX010000125.1:455725-550941 GCA_014549065.1 Cardinalis cardinalis | reverse complement strand
GGTGAGGGATGGGCACTGCCAGCCTCTCCTGCCCTTCTGGGGTGAGGGATGGGCACTGCCAACCTCTCCTGCCCTTCTGAAAGGGTCTCACAAGATCCTGTTCTCTGAGCCAAGCAGCTGACAGGTTAGAGCAAAGGAGCTTTTCTGGTCTTCTCTTTTGCTGAATACAATTTAATTATGCTAGAGGTGGTTTGTGATGAACCRTTCTGAAGAAACAAAAGAGGTGCAAATGTTTAAGACCAGAAAATGAGACTCCAGAGTGAAAGATCACAGAAAAATACAGGTTTCAGGACTGAATCCACCTTGCACAGGGCAAGAGCAGCTTCTTGAGCCTCCTCTGCCCACCAACCACCTCCTTCCACTAGGTGGGGATACAAGTGTTTGTAGGTACTCTGCTGTACCGAGCTGCACGGGCTGCCACAGCCCCACTGCTGCAGCTCAGGGTGAACAGCCACTGGGAGAGATCCACACATGCTCTGGCCTGTTGTCCCCTTTGTGCCACGGGGAGGATGGCTGGTAAAATCCATGGAGTGGAAAAATGCTGGAAGACCCTTTACACTGTGTSAAGATGCAATTACAAAGACAAAGCCTCAACGTGAAACCCAAGACAAAGAATTTCAGCTCTAATCTGGTACATGGAGGAAACTGAAAGCATTTTCCATTATCTGAACCTGGAAAAATCTGTGTTCCAGAAGGAAATCTCACATTTCTCTTGGTCCAGTCCAAAAGCCAGTTGCTCACAAGGGGTCTTCTGAGTAAAAAAATCAGTTCTCTTCAYTCTGGATGTGGCCTCAAGGAATTTTACCCCTACTTTCCTTCCAGCTCCTTTTGTCTTCCCACAGAGCCACCTTTTATCCCTCACTTTGCTACAGCAAAGCAGCACCCTCTGGGAAGGCTCCTGAAGATGTCCTGGCATCCAGGCCTGCTGCCACAGGGAAGCAGAATCCAGAATGTTAAAACTTATTGCTCTCAGGACAAGTGTGAGAGTATGTATGTGCCCTCTGCTCTGGGCTCTATATTCCCACCCTGACTTTCATGGGTTTTGCTGGGAGCCAGCCCAAGGTCTGTCCTGTGTGGGGTTCAGGCTCTTACCAGGTTTGCTTCATAAGGATTTTGAAGCCATCTGGGCAGGTGGAAGGGACAGGAAGGTGGAGGCTGTTACTGCCCACTCCCCAAATGATGGCTGAAGAGTCCACATCCTTGTAGGGAATCTCTCCTGTGAGCAGCTCCCACAAAACCACCCCAAATGACCTGATGAAGAAATAAACCAGGATAAATTGAGTTCACACAGAAGCTGTTAACAGAAACATTTGGAGCTTGAAAAAAAAACAGTTTGTTGGGTAAAACAGGGAAATAGGGATGTCTGGTCCAACACTGCAAATAGGTGCAACAGTGGTTTTCAGCACACCAGGTAACTCCTCTGCTCCAGCACAAAACCACACTGGTTTCCACCCACCCTTTCCTGCTTCTTTGTGAGATTTTAAAGATCCTGAAAGCACATTTTCTGTACAGATTAAGTCTTGTTCCTCTTAAATGAAAAGACTCCAAAGTCTACTCTCTGATAGACTTTGGACAGTTCTTGCTGGTAAGAACAGACGATTGACTACTGCACAGACTGACAAGTGTCTTACAGAGACAACACAAAAAAGGTTTCATGGCTTTTTTACATTTCATTTAACTGGTTTTGTTTGCTTTTCCCTAACCAAAGGCTCCCTCTGCTGTTACCTGTAGACCCAGGTAAARGTTTCAAGGTTTGAGACTCAGCACTACAACTACTGCAACACAGAAATTAGGAAAAAATGCTACTTGCATAACTGTCAGTACCAAAAGCACATGAGGTCTCATCTGCTATTCCTTTTGTTCTGAAGAAAGGAAGGATAAAGCAAAAAAAAAATTAATTAAGAGAAGTCAGTCAGGGAAAGAATCTCCCACAAGAACTGAAAGATGTAGTTAAGAAAACTCACTTTGCTTCTCTTCCTTAGTGAAGTCACCAGAAAGAACCAAAACTTAAATTTTTAATAGCAAATATTTGTTTTGTATACAATCATCACCCAATAAAACACCAAAGAAACACCAATCCAGTCACTACAGAGATAAAATGCTGCTGAGAACCACCACCACTGTTACTGCACACCAACAACTGGGCTGTGACACAGGTGAGGCACCACCATCCCTATTTCCAAGCCAGATGTGCCACCTCACTCTGTCCCACTCCTCTGTGGGACACCAACCCTGCCAAGCTGCAGGCTACAGCCAGGTGGAAGGTGAGAAGGATGTTTCTGGCTTSTAGCAATATCCAGTGCTTTTGTTAAGTACAGAAGAACTTCTAAGGGACAAACCAGGTCTGAACAACCATCAGTCAGGAAATAACTTCATGTGAAAAACACTGCACAAACAAAAGCAACAAACAAGCAGATTTTGAATATTTCTGGCCTCAAAATCCTTTTCTGCAAGAAAGCAGGGCTCCAGGAGGTTGGACAAACTACCAGGGAAAGCTCATCTGGTTTCATATTTGTTATGACTAAGAACTGACAAAGGATTTCCAAGACTCCTGATAAGATTATAGATTTAGTTTTCTGCATGCTGTTAGAGATGAGAGAGAGCAGACATATAAGCAGCYCAGGAACTGGTCTCATTTGTTGGCAGCATTCATGAACATAATTTTTATTCATCTTGAAGGAGGAATGGATGGCAAGGGAGAGTCTGAGCAACCACCACTGTTGTGAACTCCAGAGGAACTGGCACCAAAGAGCAACACCTCCATGTCACTGAGGGAAGGAGTAAAGGTTTTATTGGACAGGATGTTCTGTGAAATATTCCTGACCATAAACCACTCTAAAGGACAGAAAGCTGAGGGTGGAAATCCAGCACCACTCGTCCTCACTATCCTGATTCAAAGGGAGGGGTTCAGCAGACAAATGCTGGGTGTATTTTCTTTCCAGAACAACCCTAGTGTTCTCCCAGAGGAGCTGGCTGTGCTGTGACCTGGACATCCAAAATAAACACACAGGACACCGTGGGCACAAGAGCAGCTGCACACCACAGGTAACATCACCTTCCCTGCAGGAAATCTTGCCCTTCAGGTCAAGCCCAGGCCAGAGCTAGAACTCCAGAGCAGCTCCTGACTCCACTGCACCCTGGACCACTCACAGCTCTGTCCAGCAGCTCCCTGCCCTGCCAGGGAAGGGACAGCAACTGAAGCTGAAAAACCACAGGAAGCAAAATCCCTCCTGGCTGTAAAGCAGGGAGAAGGGCATTTGTCCTGGCTGCTGACATTTAATATGCAGAAATAATGAGGCAGAAACAGAGATGCAGATCCCTTGAGGGCTCTGAAACCTGTGGAGAGGCTTCCCAAAGGAACTCCAAGGCCGAGCCCTCTCAAGCATTTTTAATAGCACAGAGACTGAACAGTTCCTTGTGTTCATTTGGACACAGAGCATGTTCCACATCAATGGAAACAGGCTCCAAAACTCTTACAACCTATCCTGGTTTCCATCCTCTTGGATCTGGGATTGGATTCACTGGACTGTAATCCTGGAGCTGCCCACACAACAACCAGCCTGGTGTGCAGGAAGCACAATGGGTGGGGAGCAGAGCAGGGGCCTCCCCACAGCTCCAGAGTGGCCCTGAAGAGGGCCAGAAGTGATGAAAAAACCACCCTGGCTGTGAAGGCTGCTGAGGGGGCCCTGAGCACAGCACTGGGAGAATGCTCTGGGCTGGATAAGGACACAGGGAAGAATTTCTGCATTTGCTTCCTGCAAGACACAGACTGCACTGAGCCTTAGCTGGAACCTGTGGCATTCCCTTTCCATCAGAGCCCACCAAAGCTCAGGACACCAGGCAGAAGGAGAAATGAACAGCCCAACCTCARGCACAGGAAAGGACATGGAAAGTGCTGGGAAGCCAAGGGACTGAAGAGAGGGTGAAGGTACTTGACCATGAACAGGACTCACCAGATGTCCACCTTCTCAGAGACGGGCTCGTTCCGTATCACCTCCGGGGCCATCCACGCCACCGTCCCCGCAAAGGACATTTTGGTACTCTTGTCACTGAGCTCTTTAGATGTACCAAAATCTGAAATCTTTACTGCATCTGTGTGTGTAACCAAAACACTGGAAAAAGGGAAAAAAATAAGTCATCACTATTTTGTGATTTTTCTTGCACCACAACAGCCACAGGAGTAAATCCCTTCTTAACCAACACAGCCTGTTGATGAGGCCACACTGCTCACAAGTGCAGTACAAAAGAAAATGTTTTGTATTTTCCCCAATAAAAGCTCTCACTCTCTTTTGGGTGGTTGTGTTTTGTGCCTTAAATGCATTTCTTAATGCTACGAGTCAAAAATCAATCTCAATAAAACTGCAAATTAACAAGTAACTGAGGATCCAGAGGCAAAGCTGAACCTTAAACTGTGCTGCAAATCATCTAAAAGCATTATCTTAATGCACTGTCACAGACTAAAGAAGTAATAAACATCTAGGGAATAAGAATATAAAGAAGCCAGAACATTTTAGTCAGAAAGCCACAGAGAAATGAGGAAGACACATTCCAGAAAAGCAGGGAAATAATAGGAGAATAAGATGGAAAACTAAAAAGGCAGGAGGCAACAGAACATCCCACTTTCCAAAAAGACCAGATATCATCAGATTATTAAGTATCTCCAGACTGCTATTTATCATGGAAGACACCAGTAAAATTTCCACTCTTGTTAAGTATCAAAAAGTTGCAATAGTTTCACTCTCATTAGCTTTGAGTCAACGTGGGGCAAAAAATAGTAGAGCCTTTYGACCAAACTTTAAACTATTTCTCAAGAAAAAGAAAAAATAGCCCCAACCGAGGGATGTTTAAGCACCTGAGACTCACTTTGATGACCTGAAGAACCACAACTGGGGGATGTTTAACTTGGGTGACTTGAGGAACTCAAACTAAGGGATGTTTAAGCAGCTGAGACTCACTTTGGTGACTTGAGGTCTCGATGGATGATTTTGTGGAGGTGCAGGTAGTTCATGCCACTGGCAATCCCCGTGGACCAGTCCACCAGCAGCCGCGGGGTGACCTTCCTGCCGGCCCGCAGGACCTCGTAGAGCTGCCCATGGGCACAGTACTCCATGATGATGCAGTAGCACGGGGCCTGGGTGCAAACTCCCCTGGCAAAGGCAACACACAGTGAGGAGCAGCAGACAGACAACTGGACAGGAAGGGTAGCCACCRCTTTGTCCTAGACACAGCTTAGCTCCTGGATTGTAAAAATCTTCCCAGAGAACTTGAGCCAACGGCTCTTGCCTGGACAAAGCTCCTGAGAAGGGTCACAACCTACTTGAAGGCGATGATGTTGGGATGCTTGAGCTTCCGCAGGTGCTTGATGTCCGTCTCGTTCTGGTCCCTCACTTTCTTGATGGCCACCTCCTCTGCGCGGAACTTGCCCAGGAACACGGCGCCCTGAGCCCCGCTGCCCAGCCACTGCAGCTCCGAGATCTCCTCGAACGGCACCTCCCACGTGTCTGGGCACAGGGGAAACAAGGGCATAATGGAAAAGGTCAAGAACGTGAAAACTGCCAGAGCACACCAGGGCAGCACCTGCCATCTCCTGCACCACAGGGTGGGCTCCTCTGGAGGCACTAGGTGACATCTTCTCCTGGCCCACACTGCATGTGCTCAGCCACAACAATCCTGTCAGCCATCCCAGCCACCTCCAGCCTGCTCATTCCCATCCTTCCAGCTTTTTCCCCACCCTGCTAACCACTTGTGTGAGCCACTCCAGCTTGGCAGGCAGCAATTTACCATACCAGGGACCCTGGACTGGCAATTTTGGGATATCGTCTACCCCAGCACTGAACAAAGTGAGTGACTCCATTGAAAAGCATAGATTAGAAGAAACATTTAACATTCACGAGGGATATAAAAATATTGAAGGTCTTTTTCACTCCCTGAAATAAATAAAAATAGGAAACGAAAGTCAGAGGTGGCAAGCCGTATAACACAGGGCAGCAACCACCAAGATAGCATACAACACAAAGCATATCAACCACCAGCAGCAGGCACAGAAATGGGTCCTTCCCACAACAACATCGTGTATATCAATGTCAAACAGGCAAAACAACCTTAAGCAATTCCTCCTCTTTGGCACCACACACATTTGTAGGGATGGTGCTGGAGAGGTCCACTGACACTGTACAAACTGCTTCAAGAGAGCTGCACCCATCAGAACAGAAAGCCCTGCTCCCTGTCAGTCACCTTRAAATTACCTTAAATCTCACAAACAGCAGGATAAAAGGCAAGCAACTGTTTATTTACTGTAATTCAATAAAGATCTACATTTGGAGAATAAATTATTCAGCAGCAAACCCAGCATGTAACCCGCTGATTTCTGAAATAAAAGGAAGTCACACCTGTACAGATCTCTGTTTCAGATGACTACAAAGGTTGTCTCATCCACACTCTGAGCCTCTGGGATGTTCCCAGGGCTGCAGCTGGGATTATGCCAAAGTGTCCATTCCAGATACTGTTATCACTGAAGGGAAACTTGTATAGCCCAACTRTCAATGGGCTGATCCCAGTCCAAAGCTTTCCCTGGGATCATTGCTGGGACAGGCAGGCAGGGGCTGCTGTCTCCTGTAGAGTGAGTGCTCCCCAGGCAGGGCCATGGAAAAGCTGCTCTCCCCCAGAGCTAGACCCCAGCACTCCTCCTGCTCACTGAACTAAAAACAAAAACATTGCTCATCTTCAGCAGAAATTCCCTCCCTCTTGGCAGGGCAGAGTTCAACCCCAGCACATGTTCCTTCACAGACACAAGGCTGYTTTCCATACTCATGGATCTGCTCGCAGCTCTGAACACAAACTGGCATTTAAATCTTTGGACATTTAAACACTAAAAGATTTCAAGTAAAGAAAATAATTAGGTTATTAATAAAATACATTCATTCATTCATTATTAAATCAAGAAGATCTGTWTTTCAATTTAATTCACACATGCATCACTTCTGAAAGGAGGTGGCAAATAGAGGTGATTTTTGTGCATGTTGATGAACAGTATTTTTATATGGGCAACATCAAAACTATTCTGTTGTACTGAAATAGCTGTTTCTTTCATAGAATCATGGAATGGACTGGGGGRGAAGGGATCTAAAAGTCCATCCAGTCTCAACCCCTGCAAGAGACAGGGACACCTTCCACTATCCCAGAGTGCTCCAAGCCCAATCCAACCTGGCCTTGGACACTTCCAGGGATGCAGGGGCAGCCTGTGACAGGGCCTCATCACCCTCACAGGGAAGAATTTCTCCCAAGTATCCCATCTATTCCTGCCCTCTGGCAGTGGGAAGCCCATTCCCCGCTGTCCAGAGTCCTGTGGGAAGTCTGTCTTTCCTGTACAAGACACAGAACACTGAGATTCATTTCCATGAGGCATTTACAGTTTGTGAGCACTAATGGATAACTGTATCCCCTTGGAACCCTAGTTTGCTCTTAATATTCCCTATCAGGTAATATTACCTTCCTCTAATATTCATTCCCTCTACAATGGCAAAGGCAGAGAGAGGCTGTAAACAAAGTAAGCAAAAGTTCATGTGGTTCTTTCTGCAAAGTCATCTCGTGTTTATTTCAGAACACAGATGCTCTCCCACACCCCATTTGCATCCTGACTGTCAGGGGCACAACTCAGGAAAGAGGTTTCAGTGTAGCGACAGTGAAACATCCCCCACCTTGGGGAATATCAGGAAGAACAAAGAGCCAAACCAGAGGTAACACACAGTGCAGTAGTCAGACTCTTTCTGGGCCTTAAGAAACCAGTGGGATACTTCCCCTAAATAAATTACAGTGTAATAGCAGCAGGAATTGCACAAGAACTTGCGTTTCTGAGGTGATTAAGAACCATTTGAGTAGAATGATGAGAATCTATTTCCCATGGGGAAGAAATGCAGGAGCAGCCTGAGCCATTGAACCAATCTCTTTGGAGGAAGCTTTTCCCAGCACTGGCTGCTCTCCAGCACTGGCACTGTGACAAGAAGCATCTCTGGTTTACACAGASCCCCTCAACACAAGCACCCTCTGACAGGCACCTTGCTCTCCAGGTAGACACAAAAATGGTGTGTCTCCATCTCACAATGATGGTAAACACACAACTTGTGAAAGGGAAGGTGAAAGCAGCTCCTGGAGACAGCTTCTTAATCCAAAGGAAATGGCTGGGAAGTCTAATGAGTCTCTAGGAAACACAAACAAGTCTTGCTTTAAAGTGCTGGAGTCCCCACAATCCTAATTAAATAACYGGTAGATGCAAATTAAAGAACTGAGTGTGTCTCCCTGAAAGCACTCACCAGCAGCCTTTACAAATCAGGGTAAACAACTGGGAAAACATAGGAGGGAGGGATTTTATGGGTCAAACCCCAAGTACTTAAACCTCAGATAATCAGCTGGGACTGAACAATACAAAAGCAAACATTCCCCACAGGAATGACTCCTCACCAAGCAGTGATTGGCATCACTTGGTCAACCAGCACACAGCCTGTGGCAGCTCCCAGCTGACCAAGGCTCTGTCMAGCCCGTGTCCTGCAGGGAAGGACAGGCACACCCCTCTTGTTGACCATTTAGGTGTCAGGAAGGACACTCAAGCAGTAATTTCAACAAGATAATGCAGAATCATGTAAAAGCTGTTCTTATCTTTTCCCTCTTTCACCAAGTCACAGCCAAAGCTTCACAGGCAATACGGGCTCAAGGATATGAAACCTATTTTTCTTTTACCTCTTGCAACCACAACACCACCACCACGTCCCAAAGAATGGCCTGCAGGGCAGCCAAAGCAGGTGGGCAGGGACACCAGGAAGCAGCAAAAAGTACCATGAAGCACCTSCAGGCAACATAAAATGGTTTGGGATGGAAGGGATCTTAAAGCCCATTCCCTGCCACAGGCAGGGACACCTCCCACTGTCCCAGGTTGCCCCAAGCCCCATCCAGCCTGGCCTTGGACACTTCCAGGGATGCAGGGGCAGACACAGCTTCTCTGGGAAGCTGTGCCAGGGCCTCAKCACCCTCACAGGGAAGGATTTCTTCCTAATCTAATCTTAATCTCTCTTCTATTAGTTTAAAACCATTCTCTCTTGCCCTATCWCTACTTCTCCCTGTAAAAAGTCATTCCCCCTCTTTAAGTTCTGGAAGGCCACGTAACTGCAGATCCAAACTGGACTCCTACCACTGTTGTTGATTCAGCCCAACACAAAGGATTACTCCTGGATGAGGCTTTAAGTAGTTGTCTCATAAAGAAGGGGGAAAAAAATCATCTGTACAGATCCATGGCAGCAGCCCAAAGCTGTAAAGCAGCTCCCAGGGAAATGAAAAGCCACCACAATCCTCTCCCTGCTGCTGAAAGAGCCCCAGACATTTCCTCAGCCACACAGCACTTGCACAAACACAATCCATGCATGCTCTGTGCTCTTGCTAAAAGACAGCAAAAATAAAAATAATCACATACATCAGTTAGTGAACTGCTGGCTTGTATGTAGCTGATGAAATGCACACAAAGATGATTTTCTGGTGGCAAGAAGCAAGAATGAGATCATCTGGAAAAGAGAACATGAATATTCTCMCAAAATCCTCAAGTTTCAGCACAGAAGCAGTTTGAAAAGGTTTATCCCTGGGTAACAGGAGTGTAGTACTGCCATCAGGGTAACAGAWGTCATCAAAACAAGACAACTGAGCAGCTCCAGAAGACAAAACACTTTTTTTTAAATCTTCTTTTCACTCCCCTTTCTAACAATGAAGACACTGAAAATACAGCTCAACCACACAGCTACATATAGCTGATCCCAATTAATCCTCAGCCTTACCACATCTGTAGCCAATTCAAATCTGCCCTTTTAGAAGGGCCTGATGCCAGCAGCAAACAGCAGAGTGCCCCTGGTGTGTGGCTCTGAACATGCTCCCACCACAGGGAGCAGCAAGACACCCYGTGCACAGGAACGAGCTCTGCGTGCACCCTCCAGCCCCAGCACTGCTCACAGCTGCTCCTTTCCATTCATTAGTGCTCCCATCTTTTAGTTTGGTGTGTGAGTGTCCCCTGTGGGTCCCCAGAGCACAGACTGCACTGTGGGCTCCAGTGCAGCTGCTGGCCCTGCTCTATGGGAAATGGGATCTCTCTGTCCCACAGGCAGCTCTTCCAAAGCCGCCACTCTGAGGTGACAGGGACACACCAGCACGGGAGGGCTCAGAGACAGCAGTGGGGACAGGTGTGGGACACACAGAGAATTGCTGGGAGTGGCCACTGTCACTCTGCACCTGTGGCCTTTCCTCAGAAATTTTTAGCTTCCTTTACAACAACTGAGCACCCAACCCAAAGCACTGTCACACRGACACTGCCCAATGCCTGCTCTGAATGCCATCTGACTGCTCAGAATCTCCTTTTCCTTCCCAAGGGAGACTCCCCACCCAGACAGTCCTTCCAAAACTGTTCACCCTTTGTGCAATCACCTCAGCAGCCTTAATTCCCCAGGGAACTTTCTGTCACTGTTTTTATTTATAGTCTGAACCACATGTGCCACACTGAATTTACAGCATGCAAACAAAACACAACTAACTGTGCCAGAGAATTTCAAAGCAAGCAAACSCTTGCACAGAGAGCTGCTGCTCAGGAGACACCTGGAATGTAGAGATGCATTTCCTGCTTGCTTATGAACTGGAAACAACTGACTCTAGAAAGCTGATTTCAAGACAAATTCATCCAACACRTTATCTAACAGCTCTGTTCCCTCATATTAGGAGCTGTTCCCCATCCCTCTGGGGTTTAGATTTGAACCACTCAGACAGGTTTCTGACCTTGTATCTTGTAATTTGTCAGTGCCAAAAAGCCATTTGATTACTACTGAGTGATGCTCAAAGGAGACTTTGCCCCATGGTACTGCGGTGGCCAGGCTGTTCCCATTTTCCATAAGCCTCAACCATTTCAGCTCCTTAATTCTAATGACAGCTTGTTCCTTTCCCATCTGCCACCTCCCTCCCCCTGTGCTAGGGGAGAAATCAGACACCAACAGCAGAGCATACTCTGCTCTTTGGTTTTCAGTATCCCCTAAAATATATATAGAGATAGATATATAGATATATATGCAGTCAATTGGGACAAGCTACAGATTTTATATGTATTTATACTCACATACACTTACACATTTATGCTTACACATYCAAATGGAAAAGGTATAAATATTGAAGAACATATTTCTGGAAAGATAAGTACTAAATGATATTTTAAAGAGGAAAATTACTCCTGAATAAAAAGAAATAAAAGCCTTTTTAAAAGAGAAGCAATACTCCTGCTATTTGATGGTCAACTGGGGACAACCTTCACCTGGAGGTTTTGAAGTGGAAGTGCCTATGTCAGTGTTTTCCATCTGGCATAAAAATTAACACATGGATTAGAAATTAACGCAGGGATTGTACCAAGTGCTTCAACACAATTCCTTCTGATCCCCATGCTCAGCTCAGATTCAGGCCTTGTCACAATGGCCCAAGCTATGGGGCTAACAGGTTTTGASTCCYTCACTGTGGGAACCCAGAACATCCCYCTGGCTGTCCAGGATGGCCAAGACCCCTGCCAGAGGGCTCAGAAGCCCTGGCACAGAGCCCAAAACACCTGTGGGTTTGATTATGACTCATGGAGCAAATTACCAACCTCATATGAAGACCAGCAAGCCACAGTAGTTTTGGTAGAATAATAGCGAAGTTATCAYGGGGTGGAAAAGTAGATTTTAGGGTTTCTGGTATGGGGGTTCAGGAGGCAAGATGGAGGGAACTGGGCATGTCCAGCCTTTCTCCTTCTTCTTCTTCTTGGCCTCCATCTTCTGCTGTGATGTTGGCACTTACAGATTGGTTTAGAGTAGAAGCTCACTGTCTAACATAGGTGATAGGTATTGGAAAGTAATTGTAAACATTGTACACATAGATTTTAGTATAAAGACATAACACTGCCCTGGGGGCAGGCAACGTGCCTGGAA
This sequence comes from Cardinalis cardinalis, assembly GCA_014549065.1. Lineage (NCBI taxonomy): Eukaryota > Metazoa > Chordata > Aves > Passeriformes > Cardinalidae > Cardinalis > Cardinalis cardinalis. Next base: position 538,969 of record JACDOX010000125.1, on the reverse strand, counting down.
CTGTCCTGCTGGATGGACCTCAGCAGGGCAGGAGAAAGAATTTYATAGATAAGATACAATAAACAACCTTGAGACTGAGAAATGAAGAGCCCTGACTCCTTCTTCAAGTRCCGGGCTGGGAAAAGAGACTTTGGAACTTWTCTCGGGGTCACTCTGATAAGCTAGAGATCCYGACACCTCACGAGCTGCCTTTGCCACACATGATGGGTGTTGGCTCCATAGTGCAGGATTTATCCCTGGAAACCTGTGSCAGGTTTGGACAGGACAAAAACAGCCACACGGAGAGCTGGGGAAGAGCCCAGGCTCACTCGCCCCACCTCACCCCAAAGCAGCGCCGGTGCTTCCCCTCCCTCACCTTGCTGCTGCAGTTTGTAGTCCGTGGAGTAGGCCTTGCCTATGATGTTCCACACGGGCCGCAGGCACCCGAAGAGCCCCTCGAGGAAGCCACCGCTGCCGCTGCCCGTCCGGTTGAACTGCACCTTCACATCGTCGCCGGCCCCGCTGGTGTCGCCGTCGCCGGGGCTGCGGGTGCCCTGCGGGAGCCCCGGCTCGGGCTCGTCGTGCTCCCGCAGCTGCAGCACGCTGTTCTCGAAGTGGTCGCGGGCGTCCTCGCTGACGCTGCTCAGCACGGCCGCCGTGCCCGGGCTGCTGACGCCCTCCAGCAGCTCGGCCGGCAGCGAGCCCCGCTCCCGCACGTCCTCCAGCAGCTCCGGGGACGGGCGGCTCCCGGCGGCCGGGGGCTCCTCGGGGAACCTCCCCGAGGCCTTGTCCTCACAGAACGCTTTGCCGATGGAGCTGGGAGAGGAAGACAGGCTCAGGCGCTCCTGAGTGCTGGCCATGATGCCCTGAGTGTGCATCAAGGAGACGGCCCGAGGGGGTGCTCAGAGCATCTGTAGGACACAACTCACATGTGACATGTGGGCCCAGTACCTGAAATGAGAGGAAAAAGAACAACTTTCAATTTTTTATTGAAGTATTTTCACTACGTGCGGTTTCACTGAGGTGAGCTGATAATTAACTAGACTTTCCAGACAGCCACTGATACTTGGTAAATAATTACTGCCCTAAAAGAAACAAATAAATGGTTCCAACAGAAACTCCACTCAGGCAGTACTCTCAGTTACATACTGCAGGAATTGCCCAGGAAACAAACATCACAATTTTAAACAAGAGCCTAAAGGTCAAAATCGTGAAAGATTCTTTGCAGGGAGTTCCCATAGCATTCCCAGACTGAAGCTGGCCCCAGCTCAGCTGTGGTTTGAGTCCCACAACTGTTCCTGCGCCTGGCACAGCCCACAAGATCAGAATCCCTCTGCAAACCCTCGAGACAAGGTGTTAGAGAAATAAAACCCGGTGATACAGGTACCTTGATTCCACCAAGGGATGGTTTGTGGCTGCTCCCTCAGAGCCCCACCTAGTTATTACCATCCTGGACCTTTGATTGACCCTCCACGTCCCTTGGGGCAAGATACGTTCAGTTCTCTAGCCACATCCATGCCACCCTCATAAGCAAGTAAAACTTTGAGTTGCACAGAACAACAGACTCTTCTTGCTGTTCTCCCAGCACTGCTCTCCACTTCTCCCCTGCATGAGCTTCTAGGAGGGTGCACATAAAACAAGAGCTGGGATCCCTTTTTAGAAGTGCCCCCATCTCTTGCTCCATGCTCCAYCGAGAGGTCTTTTTTCCACAACCCATGGTGGAGCCACCTTCCCACAGAGCCAGGCTGATGGCTGGGGGTCACGCTGCCAGAGCTGCCCACCATAAAAACAGTTTGGGATAGTCCCTTCTGAAACAAGAGTCTCTAACACTGGGCCACAACTAATTAAATGAATTCAGCCTGCAACATGGAACAAAGTCCAGTTTTAAATTCCGTAAGAAGCTGAGAGTGGGGTAAAAAAACTGCCTTAACAGAAAGTATTTTGTTAAAAAGTAAAATCAGTTATAGTGGGTGCAAATTTCCAGGYTCTGCAAACAGCCATTGGAAGGGAGAAAGAGGTGGCCAGGTAGGACACAGCCAATGGCAAGGCAACAGCTCAGTGCCATGACTCCTCGGCATGAGGTCACTGCAGAGAGGAGAGATAAGCCCTTCAGCCCACAGGATGAAAAGCCCTGGGCTTCAGCCCCTCTCCAGCAGCAAACAGGACAGCCAGGACCCTGGATTACCTTCCTGTATCCTGCCTGATCACATGGGGCTTGCATAAAAGCTTTATTTAGGTTGTAAACTTTGTTCTTTAAAAGAAAGCAAAACAGCAAGTGAGGCAGAGGTTGCAGCACAGCCCAAACCAGTAGAGGAGCTGAATCAGACCCATATGGGAAGCTGGAGAGTTGGTTATTCCTGACCTGCTGGTGACCAGCACTACAATGACCAATTCAGCAGCGTGGGAAGCTGCAGTGTGACCTTAGAGTACAGTTACTACTAGCAGCAGGTGTTCTATTATCACAGATTTTGTTAATGATAAGAAGATGTTTCAGACCTCAACAGAATTTCAGAAAAACACCAGGCCAGGCCCAACTCAGTGTTCCTGGGCACAACCCCAGCTCATCACCTAAAGTCAGGGAGTGACAAGTGATTGTTTAAACAAGAACAAAATGTGACCACTGCTCCTACAGAGAAATCTGCTTTTTGTAACATAGAATATTAAGCAATGCAAATAAAACATCAGCCAGGTATCCTGCAAGAAACTCCAATGTAAAGGCTCGAATTTGAGGTAACAGTGTCCCAAAGTATCTCAAATTTAAGCCTTGGGAAGTGCATTAAGGATTAAATCAGACTTGGAGGATAAAATAACTTTGCTATTATGTGACTCTCAAGAGTACAGTACTACATTGTAAGCTTTTGCTTTTACATTTTTACAGTTTTCTGCCTCTGGAATGTTTGATTGTGGAGGTTTAACAGGGAATGAAGAGCTTTTCACTACCCAGCTCAGCCAAGAACAAAGCCCCAGATTCAGGGATATCAGGTCTATTTTCCCAGATCAAATTGCTTTCTCCAACACTGAGATGTTTCAAATAAAAAAAGCCTTCAGGCACAGTGTCCTGACACTTTACATGCCCCTTCATGTGCTTCATGGGGAGAGAAGGCATATAAAAGTTATGAAATTATTTTCAAACTAGCATGATACAGCCTTATTTAGGCCCTTATATAAGCAGCCTAATTTTCAGAGGTGTAGCAAACTCATTTGTTTGGAGAGCATGAAACAGCAGCACTTCTTTTAAAACAACTTCCTCTCAAGCCAACTTGAAGCAAAGTGGTGCAGAAACCCTGGGAAGGAGAGAAAGTGGTTTCTGCCACACCACATCAGTGCTGACTTGTTGGGGGAAATAATTTTTTTAATTCTCTTCTATTGCAGTAAATTCTGCAATGTGCAATCTCTTGCTTTAGTAAAATGTGATTTAATCCAATTAAATTAGGCTGGTTTAGATCTCACCATCTCTTCAAACAAGAGAAGAAGAGCATTTCCCAAGTTTTATTGTCATACCTGCTGTTATTCTTTCAGTCATAGTACCAAAAGGCTGAGATTTTTCATGTTGACCTCTTCCCAATAAAAGAAAGGCAAATAAAAACATTTTTTTTAAGTTTTAAGTTTCATTATACCCAGACTGCCATTCAGGATGTACTCATAAGGGCATGWAGTGACAGGACAGGGTGGAATGGCCTTCAGCTGAAGKAGGGCAGGTTTAGTTTAGATATCAGGAAGAAATTGTTCCCTGTGAGGGTGGGGAGGCCCTGGCCCAGGCAGTATCCAAGGCCAGGCTGGACAAGGCTTGGAGCAACCTGGGATTGTGGAAGGTGTCCCTGCCCATGGCAGGGGTGGAACTGGAGGATTTTTCAAGTCCCTTCCAACACAAAGCAGCCTGGGATCCCATGTCTATGATCTGCATGTGCATCATGAGCTTTCCCAGGGAAAGGCCTGGCCAAGGCTGTGCTATTTCTGAGTGATGCTCCTGCTGCAGCAGCCTCCCAGTCAAAAGCTGGAAGCTCCATGTGTGGGAGGACTGTGCATATTTAAGAGATTGAGATTTCACAAAGTGCTGCTGCACACACAGACTTGAAGGCAGACCCTCGGATTTGAACTGTTTTGATGAGTTCATGCACTCTGCACTAACAAATTTCTTTTCTGTCTGGAAGGAGATTCAAGGCTCAATGCAATTTTGTACAATCACAACTTCTCATAAATGACTCCATTTCCATGCAAAGTATTTTTTCCAGGCAAAATCCCAATGCCCTCAGACAAGAGGAGCATGAAATGCACCTCTTCTCAGAAGAGTGAGGCTGCTCCTCAACATGTCAGGCAGCCAAAATTCAGTTTGAAACTAGAGAAAAGTGAGAGTTTACCTCAATCACCAAGTGGGTGAATGAGYTACCAGGGCACACTCTCCCCTTGCCTGATATTGTGCCTGTCCCTGGAAACAGCCATCCAGGAAGCGCCCTCACACTCCTCCAGAGCCACCAAAGCACGTGGCTGCCTGTACAAGTTCAATATTCCTAAGAGTGTCAACACAATGGTCAGGTTTGCAGCTGAGGTAAGCCAATGCCTTGTGCGAACCATGACTGAAGTTTCTAATTTAAAGTTTCTCCTTTAAAGACCTATGCTAAAAATTGAGTGGCAAATCAGACACAGCATTCCAGAGAGCACACAAACCAAACCAAACCAAACAAAAAGTCAGTGTGCTGGAAAGGTGGTGTAARCTCAGAGGCCACCACTCAAGTCTTGTGACAGCCCAAGTCTCCAGTAACACTAAGTTTGCTTCCTTTAACACTATTTCTATCTTGGCCAGTGAAGCATAATCTCTGCTTGCACTTCCAACGTGCAAAGGAAATAAAAGCAACTGTCCGATCCATGTTTAGAGGCTGAAGCAGAGCTGCTGGCAGAAATTATCCAGCTGGGGCATGGAACTACCACAGACAGAGGAGACTCCTGCCCAGATCACTACTGACAGCCAAGCCCTCTGGTTTCCTTGTTTTCTCCTGGTACTCAATGTGATCYCCTCCTGGCTGCAGTGGGCACAACAAGGTAACTGCACATCTCCTCAGTGATAACACAACTGGAATTCATGGGTGTATCATCTCAACTAGTGGCTTGTGACAAAGCTTTAAAAATGTTCTAAAATTAAACAAAACCACAAAAAGCATATCTATAAGGCACAGACATCATGTTCTCCTGCCCCTTGTGACTCTCTCTCAGATTCTACAGGGAATTTTTACAACACACTGATGCACAGTCCTCGCCATCACTGTACAACCCCAGCACAGGAACAACTGAGAGTTGCTGAATTGGCAAGTCCCAGAGCTTTTGTTGTCACTTCTGATCTTTGGGGTTTGAACTGTGTGGTTTTACTATACAGGATTTCAACAGACTTCCTTTCCTGGTCTCCTGATGAAGAAAATATTATATAAATGGATTAGATACTCCTCTTCTGCCACACTTTTTACCTTACTTGGAATATAGGCTTGTGTTTTGCATGGTTGCTTTGAAAACAAAAAGCAAAAGCAGATTTATAAATAGAGAATGAGTTACACATCACCAAAAGGCAAACTCTTTGTTTTCAGGAGGGTTGAATTTTTTTTAAAGTTACATTATTACATTAATTAATTACATTACATTTTTATAAGTTGCATTATCTGTTTTGTTAGGTTGCAAAAAAAGAAATCCCACTATGAAGCTTGCCCACATTAACTTTGTATAACCCAGCCCAGGCTATAGACAAAACTTTAAGCCAACTATGGAGCAGCCCAAGCAAAAGCTTGGGTGTTTTTAAGCCATCAATCTTCTTCTCAAGGCACTGCTCCTTCAGGGAAGAACATTTCTTCCCATCTTACACCCACATGAATGCCCAGCCACAACCCAGCCTTATCTTTAAATAGTACAATTACATAGCCAAAACATCATCAATTGCAGATAAAACAAGTGAAAATTCTTCATCTGACCCAACTGAGATTTCCTGTCACTGCAATAGCTCTGTTTATATAAACATATCTTTACAACAAGCATGTTTACCTGGGAAAGTGAAATCTTGTCACACTGGCTTTTTTGTGTTTTACACTGCTCCTTCAGGTTGTCAGATAAACACTACAGTGCTTCTGCACCTCCTGCAGAATCCTGACTTGAACCCATACTTTTACTTCCTCTCTCCAATAAATATTTGGATGCCACCTCAACAGAAGACAACTTCTTCTGCAGACACCATAATCCCCACCTGAGTGATGTGGTAGCAACTGCTGAGGGCTCACAACTATCATAATTATMATATTTTAAAAACATTAATAGAATATTAACATAGCCATGGGCATTAAGCACATGAGACCACAGACATGTAACTATATTGCCYGTAGTCTGTGTTATCACAACAAAAACCTGACTTTGTGATGATTTAATTTAGCTTTTATTCAATATATTCCATCTATCAGAAAACACGGATATATCGTTTTTGGAAAAGTGATTTTAGTTGTGATATCCTTTTGTCTGTGGCCGTACCAGTGAGAAAGAGAACCCTGTCTAGCTCAGTGGCCTGAACCCTTTCTGACAATGACAAAAATAGCAGAATGTGTCAGCCAAGAAACACCTCTAAAGGCTGTGCAGGGCCAGCTGCAGGTTTGCTTGGCACCTTGCACAGCCCAAGTCGGCCTGGCTGAGGAGAAAGAAGTGGCACCTGGGCTGCAGCAATGGGATGAAGCCACAGAAGCTCAGGAGGCTCATCCATGCCCCTTTCCTGCTGCAGAGCCAAGGGAAGGGTGTGCAGGCTGCAGAGCTGCCCCCAGCACAGCACACTGGGCTGGGTCTGTGCCTCTGCACACAAAGCACTGGGCCTGTCTGTGCAAATGGGTCAAGGAATYGTTTAACCAGAACACCTCAGCAAACACTGGGCTCTGGCAGGGAGTTTTGTAGCTTAACTCTGTGTGGTAGAAGGTAACACCAGCCCTTCTTCACTTTGCATGCCTTTAAGTCCTTTCTTTCTTGGAACAGCCAGTTGTTCACTGCTTCAGTGGCACCTGAACACATTATCTCTTTAATTCCAGCTGTGATTTTACAAATTATCCCATCCTCCACTCCAACATTCTTTCACAAGTTTAACAATTCTCACTTGACCTTCTCACTCTCCCTATGAAACTTGCTGAGTCTTTGAACACCTCTTTCCCATTTCTCCTGTATCACCTTAAAGTTATAGAAGGTAGAATCACATAATAGTTTGGGTTGAAAAAAGCTATTAAACCTTAAAATTCATGGGCAGRGACACCTTTCACTAAYCCAGGGTGTTCCAAGCCCCACCCAACCTGGCCTTGAACATTTCCAGGGATGGGGCAGCTTCTCTGGGTAGTTGAGGAAGTCAGACCACAGCCAGGATTCCCAAAAAGGACAGAATGCCACAGAAATGCACAAAGGCACAACGATCATTTTGGCTCCTCAGGATGCTGAGCTAACTTCCATGGATCTCTTACTACCTAAGATCTCATTATTGAGCACAAAAATCTATGTCAGAGCCTAATTCTGACTGTTAAGACTGATATTAGACTGAATTGTGCTTAATCAACACGAAATTTAACTGATTTTTTATCAGCCAAGTTCACTGGAGGCTTCCACTACTCCCTGCAGGTGGCCTCCATAGTTATTACCCTCAACACCTTCCTTGTGAAGTCTCACAGCCTAAACAGAATATTCTTAAAATATCTGGATAAGGGAAGAAAAGGTGGGAAGAGTATGAGTAGTGCCATCTCCAAAGCAGAGAAAAATGTTTCAACATTACCACCCTTCTATCCCTACTCTTATTCCATATCATTTAACCAGTAATCTGTCTGCCAGCCTGGTGTCTCAGTTATTTAATAGCTGTTTAGCCTCTTTAAGAGCCTCTGGTAAGTATTCCTGCCAAAATCCCAACAGATTGTATCAACCAGATCCCCCTTCCTACCATGCTCCTGTCTCCTACGAAGATATTTAATAGATTTCCAGGGCAGACTTCACCTTAAAAGAACTGGTGACTCTTATCCCCACATGCAATGTGTGCATCTGCCCTGGCTCTCAGCATAGGAAAGAATTTCTACCTACAGCACCATGCGACAAATGTTTCACTAGAACCTCCTTCAGCATAAGGTCACAAATTTGTGGGGGGTGGTGAAGCAGTGCTTGATTTGGAAAGASAAATCAAGCATCCACTCCTTTTATTTTTTCAAAAATAATTTTTAAAAAAGCAATAAAAATTCATCTTGGTGAGGAAGAGACACAAAGAGCCCACCCAGCCTCCTGTGAGTGCAGGGAGACCTCTCCAGTGGCAGGGAGAGCACGTCCTGCTCCACCTGGCAGCCCTGCCAGCGCCGGCTGGGAAATAAGCACCTTACGTAACGGCGTATTTTCAGCACTACACACAGAAATGCTGCCTCTACCCTGCAGAAGGTATTTTTGGATCTGCGGATCTGCTAAAATGCTACTGTGTTCTTCCAGGGCTTTGCATTCTTCTGCTCAGAAATTGCATAATCTGATGCCATAGGAAATAAGTGGTGTTGCATAATGACTCTCGTATTGGCTGCAGGGACCAGGGACTGCCCGYTCCTGCTGGAGAGCAGCCCTGCTCCGAGCCCACGTGCTTGGGGAGAAAGGGGAACCCACAGCCACCTGCCCTGGGGAGCAGGGGAACAAACCAAGGACCATGCAGCTACCTCACAAAAATCAGGGTAACTAAGTCACCCATTTGCTCYTGTTCCCCTCCCTGTGGCTGCTGCATGTTGTGAGCTGTGTGCACACAGGGAACACCAGCTGCCCCACACACCATCTCACTACAGACACAATCCACCACAGGCCCATCAATACCCTGGAAAACATTCAGCTGGGATAAGGACAGAATAAATGCTGATCAGCCTTTTATACTACAGAAATACTACCGAAATCTGTCTCAGACTAAAATGTAGAAATTACCTTAAGTTACACTCTCCTCTTTCACTTTTCTAGCTTTCTCCATAGCAGGAAACAACTTTTCAAACCCAGTCACAGGCTTCAGGCTCTTTTCTCTTCATCCTTCCCAGTTCTGTACTTTTACCTCATTGACAATCCCCATGCTATTACCAATCCATATGTTATTATATTACTATATAATTACTATATGTTGTCATATTACTATATAATAACTACATGTTATTATATTACTATTACTATACAACAACAACAGATTTAAGGATTCAAACTGAAATATTTTACAGCAACAAACACCAGTAAAATTTCCAGTTTAGTTCACAGAGGCCTTACAGCCCCACATTTCCATATTAAGGTACTAAATGTTCCAGTCCTACCAATAAACAATGTCTTGGAATTCCCCCCCCTTACAGAACTGAAACACCCTATTTTCCTCCAAAGAGTAGCATTAAAATTAATTAATGTCTGAAAGATCTTTGAGGATGAAGATCAATATCACAGCGCTGCTTTCAGGAATCCAGTGAATGAATCAAAGTCTCACTTTAATTCACGTGAGGTGTCAGACTGGTCTCAGGTAAACTCGCTCACTCCCACGCTTGTTTTTATTTTTATAGTAGATATGAATTATTCAACATTTGCAAAGCACATTCGACATGTAAATGCTACTCACACAAACTTCTCAGTACTAAGAGCTTATGTGCTTCACACCCAGTACTAAACTCAACAGCTCTCCATGAAAGTGCAACAACTCCTGGGGTAGGTGCAGTGCTCTGGCCCCTCTCACCCCACACCAGGTCCATGCCTGGGTGTACCTGCTGGGAAGGGGAAGGACACTCAAAATCCAGCTGGCAGATCTGGGAAAGGAAATGACAGCAGTACTAAGTTGCATTTAGCAAGCACCATACACAGCAAAGAGGATTACTCCTCGACAGAGGCACACAATGCCCTGCTCAGGAGCCTCTCGTAAGCCTGTATTAGTGAGAGCGCAGGGTTAGAGGTGTGAGCCTGCTCCACTACAGCTCTGTGTGCTGGTAACACACAAACACTGACCTGGGCATGCTCCTGAGGCCTGGCACAGCTCCTGCCACCCAACCCTGCAGGGACCAGCACTCAGCACACCCCARCTGGACCACTCTTGGGCTGCAGCTGATGGCCCAACACCTGAGGATCTCCTCAGGCCCAGAGAATGGTGAGGCTGGACTTCCTGTGATTCAGCAGGAGAGTCACAGCTGTATAGCCACATTACTGATTTGGGTGTCCTCCAGAAGGTAACAGAGATGGGGAACAGGACAAGCATCCCTGGAATGAATAGAATGTCTGCACAGAGACCTCCATTCCTCCAGCCCACCATGCTGGAAAAAGTCCAGCCTCTCCCCCTGCCAGGACTTTCTCCTTCCTTCCCTCCCAGCACCTCAGTGCTATGTTACCCACAGCTCCAGAAGGAACAGCACCAACAATCCCCACTTCACCAGAGGGTTATAAATCACAGCCTTTACATAGATAAATCTGCTCTTCCTTCTGGCCTACACCCAACTGTTGCCAAAGCCTTTGAACCCCCTCYAACCACCAACTTTTCAGCTGAAGTTGTAGCAGGGAGAGAGCACAAAGGTCAAAGCACACTGAGTATTTACAGGRGTGGGAGTAACTACACACAGAGCTGCTGCTCCTGGCCCAGCCATAACTGCCAGCTTGGTATTCAGGCCTAAGTAGTCTGTGTTTTGGGTGAAATATTTACCCCCCACTACTCAGGAGATGAGACTGATTTGCTGCAATGACACAAAACAGGAGCCTACAAAAGCCTCTGCCTGGGATGTATTTTTGCCAAGGAGTGATAGAAGACCAAGTCCCATAAACTGGACAGAACTTGGTGAAGTGCCAAACCCCTGAGAGCTTCAGAGGTAGCACTTGCCTCAGTTGACTCATTTGGATTCAGTTATGGCTGAGAACTCACTGGAAGTTGTACAAGCAGTGAACCTCCTGCTGCCTTCCTCCACTGGGATCAGGTCAGAGCTCTCCTCAGGTCAGAGCTTGGCTAAAAGGCTCAATGCACCTTCCCCTGCCTGCCCTGGCCCCAAGGACCAGAGCTGAAGGGCAACCAGCACTGATTTAAAATCTGTTCACATAAGCCATGCCAGAATTCTTTTATTTTTATATTTAAAAAAATATTTATAACTCTGCCATCTTGAGAAGCCCAACTCTTGAAAATCCATTCCCCACATCCCAACTACAAACAGCCTGGAACAGGTACCAAGCAGGAACAACTCAAGCCTAATCAGCCACCATCTCACATTTGCTATCAAAAAAGTCCTGAGAAAAAACAGGAATTACTTAAAACTTTTCTTATCCTGCCAGTGCTTAGAGCAGACCCATGTTTAAATAACTCCTAATTGTGAAAGGTCTTACCTAGGGAAAGATTTTCAAATAAACCATTACTCAATTTTCTGATCCACTGGAGATAAGCTGAAACTTACCCAGTCTTTACAATAGGAGATGAAAAAGGGAGGTTGAAAATGCAACCAAAAAGCCCCCAAACATGATTAAACCCAAGTTCACCTACAGCTGGAGAACAGTGGGAGTCCCTACCATTTATTCTGTGCTAGAAGTTACTTGCTAATTCCAGGCACAAGGGTCAAAATGAAWGCCAGCTATAAATTTAACTATCAGGCAGCAGGGGACAAAGACAAATCTGAATGACAGGACCGTTCCAGATCAAAGACTCAAACTGGAGGCCTCAAAGACAGAAAACAAAACCGGTGTTAGAGCAAAACAAACAAACAAAACCCCAACTACATCGAAATCTGGATTTATTTGTGCTCTCAGCGGAAGGCTGTCACAGACAGAGAGTTCAAAGGGCTGCCTCTCTCTAGAAACAAAACCCGTACACATTCATTCAGGAGCACAACAAAAAGGGCAGTGACAAAAACTTTTAAACCCATGACAACTCTACCCTCCCCATTCTAGGGTATCCCAAGGTGTCTGTGGCTACTCACACAGCAGGTACTGTGGAAAGTGCCCACATTTCCAGCCAGACTGACTGCATCTCTCTCCTTTCAAACATTTTCATGTTTTCTCCCTCAAAATTATTGATCCAAATACATTCCTTCATCTTCTTCTACTGAACAGATTGCCTACTGCTAAAATCAGTATATCCAAACACATGGGCCTGATGTCATCTTTCTCCAGATCTACTTAAAATATCCCCTTTTTCATTTACTTAAGGGAGACATGTGGTTTGATATGATTAAGCTACTGCAGCACCTAAACCACCCCCCAAAACAAAAATAAAGAGGAGCTCTTCTTTTCATTGGGAGAAAACATGACATCATGCCCATTCAGGTGAGCAGGAATATGACAAATCTTGCCCCAGTGAACAGTATCGTTAACTGCAAAGGTACTCCCAGCTCCCTCATTTATTAGGAAAATGAGGGGTGAAAATTGTGTTCAGCACATCAGAGACAGCTCAAACTGCTATTTTCAATAATACAGGAGCAAATTCCTACCCAGCTGATTGAAAGAAAAACACACCTCCTCCGTCTCAGAAATAAAATTAAATTATTTAACACTGTAACACACAAGAGGAATTGTCTGATTAGCCCACAAGGAAAAAAAAWTACAATTCCCCAAAAAAGCAAAAATTACAATTCTGCCCCTTTACACTATCTAGTAATCCTTAAGTCATTGGATATAAATGGAATATACAGGCATTCTCCATTGCCATTCCCTTCCCCTTTAAAAGGGGGGCACAAGAAGATAACGTGCAAAATTGCAAGTGAAAAATGTCCAGCACACCGACAGGCAAAGGCCAGGCCAGCTCTCAGATTCATATGCAGTGATGGATAAATTAAGGTTTCACGTTTCCTCTTCCCTTTCTCAGCATCATCTTTTCAGCCCTTTCCCATCACAAATGCAACATCCATCTGTCCTTCCGAAATAAATGGCGAGAGGGGAACGCTGACCATGAAACACCACACACAAACACACACCCCTCACAGAAACACACTTCCCCTCAAATACTCACAAGGATGAAGATTTCCTATGTGATGCTCCATTTTCTTGTTTTAAAAAGATGGAAGGGAAAAAAAAAAAAAAAAGAAAAAAAAAAGAAAAAAAAAAGGAAGTGTTGCAAAATAAAAGGAAATTCCACCCACACAATCCTGCAGCCTGCTGCAAAGAAGCACCGAGCGTGCTGACGTCACGGATTCATGAATGGATGGAAATGGGGCTGGATGGAGCCCGGCGGGGGCTGCGCACCGGCAGCGCGGCCGGCAGTCCCCGCCCGCTCCGGGCGCCGCCGGCAGAGCCCCCCGAGCGGCGCCGCCGCGCCCGGGCACTTCCCGCGGCAGATGGCCGTTCCTGGATCCAGGAACGGCCATCTGCCGCGGGAACCGAACGCGCTCGGCAAGCAGGAAAGGAGCTCATCGCCGCCCCGGCTTCTTACGGGATTACAAACCACGCGTATTATTATTAAAATAACTAAATATAARCACGGACCGGGAGGAAGGAGCGGGGAGAACAATAGGAGGCTTGTGTTTGATTAGCGATGCAAAAGCACCAGTAAAATAAAAATAGGAGCATTAACAAAACCCCACATTCGGCTCCAGYCAAACATTCCCGGCAGCGGGAGGACAAGCTGACAACCTCAGTGAGGTCCGGGAACAAAGATCAGAGCAGGCAGAGTTTCACTCGGGCTAGGTAAGGCATGGGGGGCACATCACCCACTCCCATTTCCACCCCAGTGCCAATCCCAAACCAGGGGGATACACTTCACTGTGCAGAACATCCAAATCCTCGGCAGAGTCCTGGTAACCACCTGCAAGAGCAGCTGTGCTTCACCTGGATGTGGACAGGGAAGGAGCACAAGTTCTGCCTTCTTTTTGTGCCTTTGAAACACAAGGGAAGGAATGGAGGGATGAACATGACAAGGAATGAAGGTCAAAGTTGGAAGGATAACCTGTGCTGCAAGCTCTACAATCACACCATCTCAGCGTTGACCAGAATTCAATTTCACCTCAAACTCCTCCTGAACAATTYGCAGCCTCAAAATTATTAAGAGACAGAATTTCCATATTTTCATCACACCTTTTCCTAGCCAGTAAAAAGCAATTATGCCAAAACAGGGTGTCCCAAAACCTACTCTGGTGGGGACATCTGAAAAGAATGTCTGAGAAAATCCTACCTTTCCTTATGGAAATTGGGTAACATCCCAAAATAAACCAGGACTAGATGTAACAACAACACAGATCTGGGATGAAAACCCAAGGATTTTGTGCCTACTTGATCTCATATGAACAGCACCACTGATACCAGCTTCTGTAGAGGGAGCAGGAGGGCTTGGATTTTGGGCTGTGGTATCTGAATTGAGATTTATAAATCTGGCTAGGGAAAACGAAAAGGAATGCAAATTTCTTATTACCTACTTTCAAGATCAAAGAAACCACAAATTTAGTTTTGCTTTAGAAATAGTTCTTCTTTAAGAGCTGAAAGTCACCAAAGCACAAGATTTCTGCCCAGACAGCACCACTGCTGCAGCCTGAGCACTCCTGTACCCAAGGGAAAGCAGGAGTGGAGGGATAGAGAGAGACATCTCTTCTCCAAAGGGATCACTCTGTGCCCCATTTCAAATCCCAGCTGCACCTGCTTTGACTCTGCCTTGCCCTCCAGAGCCCAGCACTCAGCTTTCCACCACCAAGAGATGGAGACAGCTTCCAGATTTCCCTGGCATTTTCAAAACAGACAAAAATGTTAATTTACTTTCTTACCCTAAAGGGATCAATTCAGGAACTAGAAGGAGGAGTACAGTAGCACATGCAAGAAGTGGAAGAAAAGGAGAAATACTGCTATATAATAAGAAAAGTCAGAATAAAAATAAAAGGAAATAATTTTCAGAGGTTTCCAAGGGTTAATTGCAGTGACATTTAGAAAAAAAAATAACCAGCAGAGAAAATAAGTGGAAACACAACCCCAGGAGGACTCCAGGAGAAGAAAAGAGCTTGTGCATAGAATTTCATATTTTTTGTCCATGGTAGCTTGGTTCAGTATCCCAACACTTGATTTCATCTATGCCTCAATGGCTCAGGTTAAATTTTTAAACACAAAGGTCCTGAATTTATTACAAGGTAATATCCCAAATCATTGTGAAACAAAAAACCAACCCACATTGTCCTAAAATTGATGGCTGCTACACAATTATGCTGTGCTGCAACCAGGTAAATATTTTTCTAGTACACATTACACAGCTCCTTTGATCAGTAACTAAGTYGATCAATTTTAAGAAAGAGAAATTATTCTCCTCCCTCTCACTCAGAAAAAATCATTGGTAAAAACAGGGACTCAAGTATCAGATGCCAAATATAATTTGGCTCAGTATAAATGTGAAAACAGAGGAAAAAATGTACTATATACAACAAAGGTATAAGATACTAAAAATCCAAAGTTCTTAAGGGACCACAAGAGTGCCAGTGAAAAGTTGACAGGCAACAGGATTTCTGYAAGGAATTATGGGCAACTAAGTGACCAGACCAGTAGGAGAAATAACAGGCTAAACTAATGGCAATGGGTACAAAAAGAAAGCTAAAGTATTTTTAAGAACTAACTAGTTCACCATATTTGAAAAATACAAGATAATTAAGTATTTCCAAGCCAATTAATAACTAATARGAATATTATACAGCATCTGCTAGGCATAACATTTCTAGTTGGCACATCCAATTGATTTGAGCCCAGTCCTAAAATAATCATTTAACAAGTTCTCCAATCCCGTGACCTTCAATTTTAATAAACTGGTGAACAACTAAAATTGCAGAAGACTGAAATACCAACATTATGCCAATATTCAAAAATAGCATAGATTGTTATTTGTAGGCCTTGGCAACTTGGGAAGAAATCCTAAGCCAACCTTTGACAAGGAAGGATGGACTAAAGGCTGAGTTATCCCAGGATCCTGCCTCTGCCAGTGGCCCATGACAGCCACACAGGGAAGCACAAACCCAAAGCAAACACTCAATGCTTCCTGTGGCATATTCCACTGACAGCAGCAGAAAATTAGAAGAGAGATGGGAGTGACTCAAAGGTTAATTTCACAATTATGCAGCATTTAGGCTGTTAAAACCTACTCAACACACACTTGGAGGTAAGGAGGGACTGCTCTGTGAAAAGCTCCTACCTGGACGAGTCAAGAAGTGAATTGAGACAGCAAATGATTCTCTACCGGGCAAACGTTTGGGTGAATATTTGCATAGATAAGGTGGCATTTCATTGTCAAGTCCTAAACACCTGTGAAACCTTGAATCCACTCTTCCCAGCCCCTAGACACACATCCCTTCTCTGAGTGGCCAGGAAGGAAGGAATCAGAACCACAGAATCAGATTCTTGTTTGTGCTGTCGTTATGTCCAGACCYGATCTGGTGCAATTCACCTTCCTCTTTTGTAAGGAGCAAAGCTTCTATTTCACATCCTTCCAAACTTGTTGTTTACAGAGATTTATGACTAGACACTATCTGATGCCCCATATATTCCAGAAATATCAGTTACAGGAAACTGGAATATTGTGAAAAAATTGAAAAATTGAACATGCAACATAGTAGTATAGGCCAATTTATTTTATTATTTTTCCTTTTTTGGTGATTTTATCATCTCTCTTACACACTCAATGGGGCAAATACAACAATTYTAAATCAATTGTCTCAATGGCACTTTACTGAGACCAGAAATAAAATGTGTGCATTGATCATATAGRATTTTATCCTGAATGTGCCCAGACCTGGGACTTTGGGAAGTCCTCCCTGCAGAGGCAGGTGAACAAAACTGTAATTTGACAAGACCAGCATTGAGACCTGAGAAGCTTGACCAGTGGAAAAGAGAAAAAGCTCCAAAACGGGACATGTGCAATGTCCAGAGRAAGGTGAGCAGCACTTCAGTCAGGAGCCCAGTTTGGAAAGGGAGGTTGTTCACAACAGGACAGCCCTGGTGATTTCAGACCCCGTTCCTGAGTCACCACTGCCCAGAGCCCATAGCTAGGAGAGGAGTTCCACACAAATTAAGGGGTAAAACAAAGGTGGGGATAGGTTTTGGTGCCCAATTGCTCCTCCACAGGCAAAAGAGCTGTGCCCAGAACATGGCTCAGAGCCTCTTAGATCAGAAACTTGAGATGTGYCTCTGAACAGCAGCTTCAGTCAGCCACCAAGAGATCTCAATCTCAGAATCACAAGGTTGGAAGGAACCTTCAAGATCATCAAGTCCAACCCATTCCCTGACACCTCAGCTCTCTGGATCTGCTTAAACACGAAGGCAGAGAGCTGGAAACAGGCRCAGACTCACAGATCTGCAATACCCCAAGGGAAAGCTCCCCTTCTYATAAGTGYATCCCTAAAAGSTACTCAGGAAAACTCAGAGACACTTGTACCACCACTGCACAGTCTCCAAATTCAAGTACTAAACTGCTGTTAGCCAAGAGTGAGGTTACTTACACAAACCACCTTCCACACTGGTGCCTGGTGTGTTTTGAGTGTGCTCAGGATGGGTAAGAACACATAACAACYACAAGGGCTTCCTCTAACCTTGGATTGCCTTCAGCAACATTCCAGGAACCAAGAGTAAAGTAAAATAAAGACACTAAAGGCACTAAAAGACAATGACAAGGCAAAAAGCACAATGTGTTTAGGCATGGGGTTAGTAAGGATCCCTTTTTTAAGGAGTTTCTGAGTGGCTTCCCCTCCTCTTTCCAGGTGAGCCCTGCCTCTGCAGTTCCAGTCTGGGCAGTTTTAGGAGGAGACAACACTGTAATGTTCAGAACATGCACGGATGAGGCTGGCAAAGTTCAAAACACTACATTTGCAGACTACCTTCTTCTGAAGGACGGCAGCCCAGCTCCTGGGACATAAAGAGAAGCTCTGGAATTTCATCAGGAAGGAAAATGGTGCTACATAAGAGACATTACAGCTGCTGAAAGGGCAGCTAATGCAGCAAGTAAACAACAGCCTCTCCAGATTGACAGTGGTGGTGGCCAGCTGAGCAGAAACCATGAGAGAAAACCAGATCCATTTATTCAGAGAAACAGGCACAAAATAACATCCCTCCCAGAGAACAGGCTGAAATCAAGTCTTCCATAATAATAATTAACTCTAATAGGATTCCCATCAGTGAAAAACACTGAAGAAAAGAATTTTAAAAATAAGTATTCATCAATAGCAGTTATAAGGGACTTGTAAAGCCAGCTGAGCCACYGTCACTTTTCCTCTGGCAGGTGAGRAACCTGCAAAAAGCAATGAGAGTTGACAATGAAGCCTCAGTATTAGTGCCATGTGGAAAGAAAGTCCCATAATTTATGYTGTTGCCACAAAAAGACATGCATAAATGGGAAGCTATTGCAGGGAGGAATTAATGAAACTGAAGAAGTGATTAAAAAATGCAGTCCAATTCCCCAAGGTCAAGTGTTGCTCAGAGAAAAAAAAATCACCTGCATAAATATAGAAACAACTGCYGAGCAGCTGCACTGTAGATAAGAATTGGGGATGGAGAGGATCAGACTGAGCACAAATTATAAATATCCAGTTGTCACAAACAAGGCAACTTCTATCCATTGACAGGAATACAAATTCCTGATCCTCTCAGATTTGATGAAGCCTTGGGGAAAGTCCACTTTTGGGAAAGGCTTGCTGGGAATGTGAGAAACCACCCCAGGATAACAAGCAAAGGCAGCCAGGTCACCAGGTGAGCTCTGAGCAATGGGGAGGTAACTCAGCGAGGTGGCTCAGTCTGGGCAGAGTGAAATGAGACGCTAAGAATGAGATATGGTATGTTTCTACTAAATGCACAAATAGTTTCTTCAAAGACAGAGGGAAGCCCTGCTCCACATCTACAGTGACCAGGAAAAGCAATGGACTCAAAGTGCAAGAAGAAAAAAATACTTAGGCTGTGAGAACTTTTCTAAATGGTAAACAGTGAAGCTCCAGCCTAAGGAACTTAAGTTGTTTCCTCTATTAGGAAGGCAATAAAAATAATTTCACAAAAGCTGTCCAGCAACAGTGATATTGCTTTGATGCAAAAGATCAAGATGAACTATTGGAACCTCTGAGGGATCTTCTCTGAAGATAGTGAGGCACTGAAAGCTTTACAGCAACAGCAGAAGCTGAAAAATTCCTCTGATCTTTTGCAGCGCAAGGTCTCACCAAATTTAATCTTTCTTGTCCTTGCTACTGTTACACAACCCCTTAGAGGAGTAATATTAAAATTTTCTACCAAAAAACCTACAAAAACTGCAGAAAGCCCATTAAGATTGCAGAACTCAAGTCATGAGACTGCCAGAGTAAGGCTCTATATTTAGCACCAACACTTTTCTCTGTAGTACTGTGATAAAGTTCCTTCAAGAAGAGTGGATCAGCTCTATGTAAATATTCCCCAGGCAAACAAAACCTGCTCAGCATCTTCCTCCCAGACCCATGTCACTCATGAAGCTTTCAGTAGGTTTTGCTCTTTTCCCTCCCTCCCAAGAGGCTTCTGCTCCCAGTGCTCATTGCAGACCAGAAGAGTCCTCTTGATCTGTGTGAGGTATCACAACGCAGAATTACTCAGTTCAGGAGCTGTGACATCACTTTAAGTAGCAGAATATTGGAGATTAGAACACTGAACTTGTCAGCAGTGGGGTTTGGTCCTTGTTTTCAAGCCCAACGTTGGACACTGCAGTATGATGGAGAAAGCACCCCAAAGGGGTCACTGAACAGCGCCCCAAATATTCTCTGAATTAAATCACAGAACTGATCTTAAGGGACAAGCAAAAGTTAAACAGACTTCACCCACGGGGCACATCAAACTTTGCCATTGTCCTAGTACTCCAGCTCAAACCACCAGCTTTGTATTTGCCCATTCTGGGAAAAACCAGCACCACATCAGTAAATTCAAGTCCTGCCTAAGAGAGGCTGACTGAGAGCCATGTTCAAAAGCACATCAGCTGAAGCATTAACACTGGGACCCTCCAGAGCTTCACAGAGAATTCTATAACCTCCAGTCCTCTATAAATGTCAGAGTCCCCCTCAGGGCCAGACCTTCCATCCTCAAGCCTCCTCTACTCAGCACCACCACACAGAGCACTCCCATATCGAGTGCCTTGCCTATTAACCACAAAGAATCAGATCAATTAGAAGCAACTGATGAATTGTCACTGATGAAGCAAGGACAGGGTGGTTCAAGCAACTAATTGCTTTCACAGAGATGGAACCAGGTTCAAATCAAGGGAGAATTCAATTCTCCAGCAAAATACTTCACCTTAATTATAGCTTGTAACAAGAGACAGCCAGAATCTAAATATATGGATGCTCTGCCTCTACAGCACCCACCACTCCTCACAGAATGGGTAAAAATTGACAGCTTTTATATTAAGAAACAAATCCCAAAATGTAGCCCCATCTCACATCTTCCTGCAATCCCACTCAGAGGTGGCTCAGGCACATCCTAAAATTATGTATCTGTAGCTTTCTCTGCATGAAGCATCTCAGTACAACAAAGATCACAGAAACGTAAAGATGTGTAGAACAAACCCATTTTCAGTCTCCTTGAGTGAAACAACTACTTTTTCTTGCATTACACAGATACCCAGCCACTAAGTGAAGAAAACTCTAGATAATTTTATAGACAAGAAAAAATGATTTTTCAAGCAGCATCTACAAAGAAACAAGCAACTATTTTTWACATATTCTTCTAAACTTAATTCCCCAAAGCTTACAGAGTTTTTACAGGATTAGCTCCTTTTCAGTTCTTCATACAGACAGATATATGTGGTTTGCTAACATACAAGTTTWACTACTTAATTTTTTAATACATAAAATAGATGTAGTTAAATTTAAAAATTGCATATATGATAGAGACTCAAGAGATGATATATTCCTAGGAATGGAATTTGGAAAAAAWATCCAAAACAAACCATGAATTTCTGCTTTTCTGGAACTTTGCTGGTGTCTCTACTCCAGCTACAACAGCCTGGATTCCTCTGAGAATCTGCATTCTCCAGCCAGGGAAATACCATGWAAAAGTACTCATAAGAATGGAAAATAATATGCTAAAGCTGTCCCCTCACAAAATCAATACGCCTGAATTAATAGATTCAAATGCTTTCAGACTCCAAGTTGTATTGGAAAAATGTAAACACTAACTTCACCTCCATCTATGCACCCACCCCTTTGGCACTTATCCCTTCCTGTTACTCCCATGGGAGCTGGATCCCATCGAGTCTCTAAAGGTTCAGCAGGAAAATGGCTTTGGACACAACACAAAAAAAGAAGGTGAACTCAGCTCACCCCTACCTTAGAAAGGCAAGTGTATTTAGAATTTTAGGACAACTGCAGAAGTGAGCACATTATCATTTGATATCTCTTTGAGTTTCTGACTGGTTACTACAATTTGAATATCAACAGCTGCTGGTACCTGATCATTGTTCCAGATGCACTGGACGCCCATGTCCTCTTGGCTCACTGCACATGTGCCTCCTCTTCAAGTCACAGAAATCAAGCTGTCCTCGGAAGCTGCACCATGGGTAGTGTTTAGGAGAGTCCAGCACTGAATTCTTCTCYCTGGAAAGAACAAGGAAGCTCAGAATCCTGCTGAAGTGCATTGAAAAAATGTTCCCAAGATCAAGCCAACACATCCCCGCAGCACATCGTGATGYTACGTGGCACATTCGAAGGCAGCAGAGAACATCCAGAATTAAGTATGCACTTTCAAAAAGGAGCTGGGAGTAGAAAAATACCTCAGCATATTTAGTACATCCTTTCTTAGCACAGGCACACACTCTATAATCCTTTTATGGTGCAATTTTAATCTAAATTAAGCAAGTAGCTCCAGTAAAAGAGCTCAGAGCTTTCCACATTACAAAATTACATCAGGATTGGATTAGCCTGTAAAATAACATACATCAAGGTAATCTATTAATGACATTTTACGCTTAATTTTATACTCAAACTCCAAGCTATTTGTTTTCCTAATTTTAAGCAAATTTTAGGAAAAGCATAACTTACTTCAGTCCTCCTACGTACATACAACTCAAAATATCATTATTCCTGTTACTACCAGAACCATGCAAGGAGAGAGACAACAACTACTGAGACTCCCAATCCTGAGCCCACTGCACTTTTTCCACCCCCACACCCATCCTCCCAAATTTAACAGGCTGCAAGACTTACCTCTACATAAAATTAAAGATAAATCAACACCTTGACATTACAGAACTTTAAAGCAAACAAGAAACTACCTGGTCTTAAAAGAGTTTCTCTCTACCCACACATAGGGTTTTCCTCATATGCTTCAGCATCCTTCAGACACAACCAAGCAACTACAACACTGAGGAAGAGGGCTAGAAATTCCAGCACAGTGACCTGCCAGAATTAAGAGACTTTAGACAAAAAAATCCATGTGGCACCACCTGCCTCATGTTCTGCACCACAATTCAGCTGCTCTCAAGGCCACTCCCAATGTTTGGGAAGTTCAGCATATTTCTAATTTTTTTCTGAAGAGCAAGGACCAATTATATTTGAGAAAAATACTAAGTTTTGTCACCACTGTCATTTCATTTTATATCTCTCCTTATCTTTGCTGGTTTGCCACAAAAACAGGACAGATAATTCCATATTCCCAATAAGGAAAAGCTTGTGAGGTCTGGGTCAGGCTACGTTCACAGGAGGATGATGATATAACAATATTCTTGCACAGGAAAGYACCAATTTGGAGCCTCTGTGGCCCCATACCATGCCTGCACTAACTATTTTAATTACAGAACAATTTCAAAATAAACTCTAGAGTAAACATACATGTATCTCAACAGTTTTATTAGRCAAACTTTAGAGTTTATACTTTATGTATTAAAAACGTAAATATTTGCCTTTATTCACAAGAAAATTACATTGTTCTACTAAATCAATGAAAAAAGCCTCAAAAGACAGTAATTATAATTTTCCCCACTATTTTAAGACAGGAAATGGTACATGTAAGTACAAGGTTCATTTTCTTGCTTAAGAAAACAAATTCTGTAAGCAAAACTACAGATGAAACAATAATAAGATTGAAAGAATCAAAATCATGCAAAATAGGAAAAAATACRCTGGAACACCTTATCCTTGTAAACACAAATCATATACATGTATAGGAGACAGCAGAGAAAACTGGAGAGATGTTCATAAAAAACACGAGACACCAGATGCCCAAAGTTGGCCAAATGCCACTGGAATAAATTACTGCATTTCACATGRAAAAAAAAAATACAGGTTTTAAGGACAGGTTTGAAACTACCATTTATCACTGGCAGCCAAGGTGGGAATGGTCAGTGCCTAAATGGGAAGGGACTTGTGGGGCTGGAGGACTTTCAGCAGCAGACAAGTTCAACTCTTCCTGCAGTTCCATTTACCATCACCTTTTATAGCCTTGGATTGGCTTTTAGCACTTGCTTCCCACATCCAACCTGAAAGATTTCATGCCTCTATAATCCAGTCCAGAAGCCAGCATGRTGTGTGGCAGCTTCAACCTCTTAAGGATGCACAAAAGCATTTACTCACTGTGTAAAAACTGCCAGTGTGAACAGGAGAGACACAAAAGCCAAAGGTGTGCAATGCAGAAAATATCCCCAGTGAGAACAGGCGTACAAACACACCTGCTGATTGAATTCTCTTTTTCTCCTTTAACATAATCATTGTGGACCCAAAGAATTCTTTCAATCTAGTATCCTGCCAAAATACCAGCAGAATTCCAAGTATTTGGATTCAAGTGCAAACCCCTGCAGATGGATTTTTGTTTAACAAACTGAACAAACACAACATTATTTGCTTCGAAATTCTTCTACTTGTGATGAAAGCCGAGCTGTGCTGAAATCAATAGGACTGTTGGCATTGTTTTCCACTGAGCTGGAATTTCATTTCCTGTACCCCACTTCAGATCTGCTAAAAACCACTAGAACAGAGTTTTGACCTTKCACAACAACATCTACGGCTCAAAATAAAGCATTTTGTGCAAAATAAATACTTACAGGGCAGGTTACGCAAACAGCAYGAAAGCAGCAGCTGTGGCTGCTTTCTTCAGAGAGAAAACTTTGCCCCCAGCCTGGCTGCTCTGGATTAATGATGTTCCTGTTCCACACCATGGCTCTGAAGCCTTGGGAAGTCCCTATCCCAACCCAGCAAGGTGGAAAGGTTTGTTATTTTAACTGTTAGCTGATAACAGCTTATCAGCAAGTTTTCAAAGGCTAAGCTCAACACACACCATGGCAAAAGTGCAAGGAAAGGACAAAGGAAATGTTGAATTAGTGCTCCCTCTCCTCCTGCAGCAAGGGACAGAACTCTTTCATACCCCATGTCCTACAGCAGTGCCAGCAAAGAAACTTGAACCAAAACTCCTGCTTGAACTGAAAACATCTGAGAACCCAACAGAAGTGCCTTCTTTCAAAGGAGGAGCTTGTTTTGCCTCCTGCATTCCCACTGGCTGCCACGTGGGAAAACCTAACCAAAATCTTTAAATTTGGTTCTTAAATACAAGGCAGTTTTATTACTGCTGCCAAATTTATCACTCACACCAAGCTCCATGACAACTCACTGGAAAACAAAAACAAAACAAAATCTTCAATTTAGGGCATGCTATGATTTTTATTTCTATCCCAATGATGTTACTGAACTATAAAGGGCTGATGCAACCTTAAACCAGAAAAAAAAAGCACCCAGTTACAGACTCATTACTAATTCATCCTGGCTGAAGCTGCATACCAACAGCTGCTGCCTCTCTCAATTAACAGCAAATATTGAACAGTATTGTCATTTAACGGTGTTTACTGCCTGCTGCCCTGTCCACTGCTGCATTTTCAAATGCTCTGGCACAATTTAAAGCATCAACAATAATAAACAGAACTTAGTTTAACCCCTTATGCATCACARCAGAGAAGTTTTACTCCCTTTCTACATTCATTAGGTGCTTGGCAGAAGGTGAAGCCCAAGGATGCAAGATGCCACCAAAATGGGATTTGTAATTCAGAGGCCCACAGGGTGCTTGGCTTCTGCAGAGGGCTGAGCACAAGTGTGAAAAATGATGGCAGTAACTCCAGCAGAGCAGCTCTTTAGGAATTATTGCCAAAAAGTTGAAACAAAAGATGAGAAAAAGGAGGGGACCACACATTCAGCCTCTGCTGTTGAAAACTTAGAACAATAAAAGCCCAAAACAAATGGGGTAAAAAACTAAAAATAAAGCCATTCTTCAGGGAGAGCATATCAATGCTGTGACTCCTGATGATCCCATCTCTACACAGGGGAGTCAAAAGAGCCCAAATTTGGACCTCCCTTCCCTCTACTGTGCCCACAGCTGCCTTTTGGCCAGGCTGGGTTGGAAGTAAATGATTAYACAAACAGAGCAGCCAGAGCAAGCAACTGGAAGCACAGCATTTCCACTGCAGGCACCTCCATGCCCTACTTGCTCCATGGTGTCAAGTTTGCCAGAAGCCACTGCTGCATAAGGGACTGCACAGATTCTACATTTCATTTCCACGCTGTGTTCCCAGCACATCAGCAGGAGGGAGCATCTCCAGGCTCTCCTGGGAGCCCACTGCCAGCTGGGCCAGGGCCAACACGTGGATACCAAAGACCTGGAGAAGGGAAGGGATGCTGGGCCAGCCCAGCTCAACTGCRAGGTGCACACTGGCAATTTAGATACTACAGGAAAAGATCAAGCAGCTTCTGCACTGCATTTATTAGAGTAGAAGCTAGGATAATGTCATTCCAGCTGATCCTGAAATTGGGGAATTCAGTTATTTCTGAAGTACCTGGACCTTTGTTCTACCCCTTGTGCAGAGGGAAAAAGCATAGGAGCTCCAAGGAGTAATGCTCTGAGGGCTTGTCAAATACATGAGGGAATGGCTTGGGAAACTGTGCAGATAAATGCAGGCCCAGGCTCTGGCCAGGGCACTCTGAACATGGTTTCCTCAGGTTAGCATCTGGCTGCAAGTCCCCTCATTTTCTCAGATTCCTCTGCCTGTATCCTGTGCCACTCCAAGAGCTAGCCTGGTTTGCTGGGAGGATTCCTTCCCTCTAGGTTCTCCCAGCACCTTTGTGCCATGGGGTCTGAGGTGCTCAGATATATCAGGTGATATGACTAATACCTGCCATCTGCTCATTGTTACCTTCCCTCTCCTCTCCTGAAGAGGAGTCAGCACTAAAGTGCTCGTTCTACTCAATCTATTTTAGGAGCGTGGGCTTTCAGCATCCCTGCAGCACTGCTTCAAGCTAACAAACTTAAATCAAAGAAGTAGACCATGCTCTGGAAGGGAAAATTGAGCACTAGGTCCTGTAAAAGTCTCTGGCAAGGCTCAGGAACAACCCTTTTTTTGCAAAAGTTATCTGCACTCCAGCATGCCCAAGGAACAGAACTGTTGCCCGGGTTTCACTCCAGGCCACAAAGCAGGGGCAGATGAGATGCAGGCCTTGGGAAGATCCCACTGCTCTCCATGGAGACCAAGTCAGCGCCACAGCTTGGAGCACCAACAGGCAATGTGCTGCAGCATTGGGTTATTCCCTGCTTCCAGCAATGAGGAGCTCCTACACAGTCACACCACCTTGGAACACASCAGGGAACAGAAACAGGTACCAATAACTGAGGGGGAAACCTCAACTCAACCTCAATAAAAGCATTGATTCTACCAACAGCTGCTCCCCATGTGTCATGGTCAAGGGAAAAAAAGCAAACTGGGGACACAAAGGAAAGATGGGGAGAGAGACAAGTGGAGAATAATTTGATTTCACTGTATTTCTAAAAGAAGCTGTGTCAAAATGCAAAGAGAAAAATCATCATAGTGTAGGAGGCTGAAAGATTTGAGATGGAGCAGTGAGGAGTCTCTGGCCCCATAAATGTTTAATTTGAGCAAAGCAGCAGATAAGTAGTAAGCACAGTTTTGCTGCTGTTGCTTAACTGCACACTCCTGCTTTGATTTCTAGATGACACACAGTGAGAACATAAGTATAAAATAAAATAGAAGAAAAGCACCAGGGAGAGTTTCATACCTGACACTACAGACAGAGCTGCACAAGCCAGCCCCACACTCAGCTCCCTTCCCTCTGCTTGGGGCAGCAGCACCAGGGTGAGCAGCACACAGGGAGGGAGCTCTGCAGTGCTCCCAACCCTCAATTTCACAGCTCTGCCAGCCCAGCACAGTGCAGGGGATAACAAGAGCTACTGCACCACACCTGAGGAGGCAGCCAGGCCTGCAGATCACTGATAAAAGGCACCATGCTGCCTGCTAAGAACACTGTGAAACTGGAGAACCACAGAAGGAAGATGCACGTGGAAACACAGAAGAAAATGGATCCCCAGAGCCCTAGGAGCAGAAAAAGGACTCACCTGGAACTGTTCCTCTTGCAAAACTACYCCTACAAGGACTGTCTTTCTCCCTGTGCTCCTTTCCTAACAAATTAAATTTATCAGTAAGGATCATTCTTTCCCATCACTTCCTTGAGTTATTCCCATCCTACTCAAAACACTAAGCTCAAATTGGTTAGATAAATCCTGAAGAAAAGTTGCTAATAAGTGTTTCTTCCTGCCTAAAATGCAAGAAGAGTCTGAAAAAGAAATTAATGCATTCCATGACCCCTGTGAGATCTCCAGCTCCATTCTTCTTCCTTTTCCTGCTCTTTGATTCCCTTAGATTGCCACCTGGTCACCATTATCTGCTTCTTTCCCCTTCACCATCAGAGAGAAGGCTATTTCCTTTCCCTCCTTAAATCTCTCTCATCTCAAACCTCACTCTTTTCCCTGCATCTAAATCCACTTGCTGAAATTCAGACAACTCCTCTGCTGCCTCCACCAGCACATCTAATCTTCCTCCCAGTCTGCAACCCTAAAGAGAAATGTGGCTTCACTAAAACCAAGGACAAAGGTTCAGTTAGACCCASATTTTACCCCAGCAGCATAACTGTTTTACTGGAATTATGTCACTTATCCCAAAGCCAGTTATGCCTAAGAACTGCCTGGACAAGCTCAGGATGAGAGCAGGAAACCCTTTGGCTTGGTCTTCCTCACTCCCAGTAGGAGAGGCTCATCCAGCTGCACACATTGGTAAGGTAGGGAACAGTGCACAACAAATGCTGCTGAAATCTGTCCAGCCTCTGGTCCACACTACAAGTGAAGGTTATCCAGGAGGACAGATTTTCTCTTTTAAAAGCATAAACAGATTTAAAAACATACACTATAATTCTTTTATTTTGCATTCTCCTCAAGGYTGGGAGGAAGTGACAGTGAGATGCAATTACAACAAGTAGTTTTCTGCTTGTGAAAAAAATTAGGAGGAAACAGAAATCCACAGCACAGTCCCAATTAACCTCAAAGGACACAACTACTCACTGCAGGTGCAGACATATCAGAAGTCTCTTTTTCACTGCATTTAGCTGCTGGGGAAAACCTTGCAATGCCAGGACAGCATCCTGGACCCTCCCACACACACCTGACATGGGAAGGTATCACCTCTGATCCAGCAGGACCTCAATTGTCACTGCTGGCTGCTCTGGATTTTCAGCTTCCCAAAGGCTGATGTCATGGCATTTCTCCTTGCAAAACAATGACCTTTGCAGGCCTCTGGAGGAAGAAGCTAAGTCCAACACCAAAAAGATACAGATGACAAGGGAAATGCTGGTGTGCACTGCTACTCAAATGACAGAAAGCATTAAACACTTACACTGACACATTATGATACAATTCCACTGTAACTGCAATCTCCTGTGACATAACCATGTCATTTTTTCTTCTGAGAAACTCACTCTGAATATACAAGGTAGATAGCACTGAGTAGGGGAAGCAGCTCCATCTCTTACCAAACACTGCTGACCTCACCCTGGTTTGGTACCAAGGCTGCAGAAGGGAGAACACTCCAGGGAATCAGCTCTAGGACACACTCACACAACAGCTTAGGAGACTCAGCCAGGCATCCTTTGTGCCAGGGAGGCTCTCTCATTACCAGGACAGTTACCCCCCCAAAMCAGGAACCTCTGCCTCAGAGGAAAGCACAGACACATTAAATAGCTTGAGCCATAAAAAAAAACCATAAAACCTTCTTCCAGCCATCACCAGAGCTGCATTTTACATCTTGCTTCTCACTGGACAGTCAAAAGGAAACTTCCCTCCCCTCCACTGACAGCAGCAGCTCCATCCCCCCAGGTCAGAACCAGCTGTAAATATTGGCTGGAAATGTGCATTCCCACTGGGGACTGGCACCTGTCTGTAATTGCTGGCAGCAGGGGGACATGGGGAGTCTCTCTTGTGCCAAACAGCAGACAAAACAAACCAAAGGAAAAACAATGCCACATTAATATACTGCAATACATGAGCCTACACAGCACTGATGGGGCCACTACCTCTGTGTTTAGGCTGAAATGAAAACATTTCAGAAGAGCTACACTAAACAAATTACAAAAGCTGCTTATAAGCAAAATTACTGAAAAGATGCTGAGTCCTTTATGCTGGAGATCCAAGGTGAGGAAGGGCCACAAGGGTATGTGACCAGACCATCAGAGATGGATCACAGGCCTGCAGGCCTGGATGTGGACAGTAGTCCTAGCAGAGATTTTTCCATGAGTATTACAACACAGTTCATTCCACAAATACAACCTCAGCTTGCTAGAAATGCATTTCTGTCTGAGCACAGTAAAGAAAATACAAACTGTGAGCAGAAGACTCAGGTTAACCAATGCTGTGTATGTGTACTTCAGCCACATCAATAGAGACTGTGAGATGTTTTTCTCCATTTTCTTCAACCAGAAAATGTTCAGGAGTTCATTTAAGTTTTTCATAAGAAATTCTTTACACAAGCTGATCAATAAACCAAGGTTTGGGAAAAAACAGACAACTATTAGAATTTTACTGTGGGACAGTATTTTCTACTCCTGTCTCTGGGTTGCAAACCTGAAGGTCAAAGCTACCATGGATTTGTTGACTGACACCAGGAAAATCAAGAAAATAGYAAGAGAAGCACACAGGAAGAAGGCCAAAAGACAACTCAGTATGTCTTGTGAAAACTAGACAAAAGTTTATGCAGGAGGAAATTTCTGGCTGGGATACAAATGTGAACTATTCCCTGAGAAATAGCCCAGTTCACCTGCTGAGTACCTGCCAGCCATTCTGTAGGAACACRGAATGAATTTATAACCTGGAAATTTAAGGCTGAAGAGGTGGAGAGCAGTAGCAGGTGGCCTTTGATATCAAGGTCTTTGCTATTGCAGCTTCAGTACCTTCTCTTGCTCCGGGCAATCACTTGATCTCACATGATTCCCAGAAAGACCAAATTCTACTTAAGAGGTTGCAACAAAGCTCAGGAAACATTTTCTCTCTAAAGACATCTTGGGAAACTGAAGCAATCAGAATGATGAGGCTTTTTGCTCCTGCCAAGTGCCCGAGGTAACAAAGGTAATCAAAATAAAGGCACAAAATAAGATTCTGACTGTAGATGGTCAGTGTCTAATACAGGGATGATATTTCAGGGTCAGATTTTGTGAATATAATCATCTGAGATGACAAGAAGAGCAATTTCCTTTAGCACATGAGAGGAGCTTGCAGAGAAGAAAAGAACACCTAATGGTCCCTTCTGCCTCCCCTCTGGGTTTGCCTTTCCTGTGTAACAAACAGGTTGATCAAACTTTTTCCTTCCCATGCGCTCCATGGGAGGGAGGCACTGCAGACAGARGCTYGTTGCTCTCARTAATTTAAAAGTAAATATGTTGCAYAGATAATGAATCTCAGCTACASAGGAGCATATGTATTTTAACCTGAAAACCACAGAAACTAACCCTGGTGTTGCAAAGTACCAACCAGGGAGATTTAAGAGAAGGGACTGTATTTTTACCCAAGTGTGAGAACAGTTTCTCTTGCTCCAGACACGTCATGAGTTCAGAACGGGCAGGAGTATGTTCTCCAGGCCCTGCAGTACCTCCTGGAAGCCTGAACACACTGGTCCATCTTCTTGWGGTCACCCCAGAGACAGAACAATCAAATGAACTGCTCAGGAGTATTGCATTCAACACTCCYTTGGCCAAGGGAATAATGGAATGAGATATGGAGGGTTCTGAAGCCAGACTGCTGATAGGAGAATAAAGATAAAGCACAATCAGAAATTAGTCCTGAAGATCAATYCTCAAGCACAATGCTGAGTTAGCTCCTTGCAAAGAAGAGCAGAGCAGAACATCTTCTCCCTTAGGAAGGAGCTAATTTCTTCTCCCAGGTCCCTTATTTATGGTCCCCTTGGACTAGAAGGCTACCAGCCAGAAAATTATAAAGGTTCCTGGTTGTGGCTACTGGGCACACAGCCTGCACAGCTGCATATGGGGCTACTGGCTAACACCACAACACCTTCTCATTCCTCCCAGTTGTCTTGTTACCCTTCCACTACTTCCAAAAGAGACTAGAAAATCTGCTTCCAGAGGAGTTCCCAGTGAACCATCACAGGGTGCTGYAAAAAGAAAGTTAAAGATTCCTCTCACACAATCCCTGTCAAGGTCCTGGTCCTTCAATATGCTGCTCAGAAATGTTACTTCTACTGCAGTGCCACAATCCAACACCTCAAGACATGACAGGAGAGAAATATACCTTAGGAAAAGGTAGGAAAGGTACATTTAAAAAGTACTTGATGCCATTCCTCCAAACATTTAAGTATGAACTAGAAAGTGAAGGTGATTTACTGAAGCCTCTGAGCTGCTGTGCCCTCCCTGCTTCCAGCACCAGAGAAGCAAAGCCATGGGATGAGGGTGACCAAACTCCTGCATGGCCAGTGCAGCACAGTCTGGTGGTACTTGGTTGAAGAGAAATTACTCTAAATGGTTCAAACGTCAGGTTTGAAAGCAGAGAAAAAGCCTYTCCTGACAAACATGCAGGTCAAAGAAAATCCCATATTCCTTTGACCTCCATGTCTTACTGCAAATATTCATCTAGCTTGAAATTTTTTTTTGTTTTTTTTTTTTAAAGCACCAGAAAGAATGAAAATCATTCCTAATGCACTTACATGCAACATTAGTCTATTTTCACTAGTAACTGCTACTCACCCTTCTTCCACTCCAAATTCTGTTACTCTCCCCTCTAACCACCCAGACTGAGAGCTGACATGTCCCTCACCCTTTCTTCCCCTCTTGTTGAAACCTTATTTCCACTGCTCTAATAGTTCTTGACTTAACTGGGACAAGGAAAATTATTCTGGGCTTCTCTGTCCTAGCAGTTAGTCTATTCTGTATTAACCATCCAGAGCACTGCAAAATCATATTGAAGCCCCAGGCAACCATTCTAACGCTTCCTTAAATTCCTGCTTTAATCAAATTGCCCACTTTTACTGGACACATCTATAGTCATATATATATATATATACACACACACACATATATGTAAAAATTCATATATATGAACTTGTTGTATAAAAATCCTTTAGTGTTAAGAAAATTCAGAAAAACTTATTTAACAGCATTCATTCCAAGAGCTCACAATAAGCTAAATTTCTATCCAACCYTACAACAGAGCTATTCCTTATGCAAGATGGATTTTTTGCCCAAACATTTATCACACTTAAGAACAGAAACTTCAGTAAATATTACACATAAATGAAATGTATAATTGCACCCAAAAGTTTAGGCATAGAGCTGAAAGGCCTGGCTTTCAAAAGCTGGCTACACAATGGCTCCCTTGGCCTGTTTTAATCTAAACTATCACATTCAGCCACACAAGCCAAAGGAGAGGAATTTTTAAGTGCACTTATCTCAAACTCTGACCATTAATCTGTACCACCTGATGTCCAATATCCACACCATGGCACCATTAATTTCTTTARGGGATGAAAATTCATTTCTGTACAAGCCCATTTTTCACAGCAATGTAATTACAAACTTGCTGTGGCTGATGGCAGCAGCAGTTTTTGAACAACACCAAGAGCACCTCTGAAAGGATGAGCTCTTTTCAGAGTAAAGCAAAATGCAAACTGCAGTGACCTACACCTTACTCCATTACAGAGCTGTGCCATTTCTGGTGGAGAAACAGCAAAGGGAAATTTTTTCTACTGTACTGGAAGAAAGCAAAAAAGCAAAATTGCATTTTTCAGACAGCACTTCCCAAAAACTGTCAATCATTTTAACTGCAAGAGACAGAAAACTACATAAATGTATTATGACTTTCTAGAGAYGTGCATCCAAAAAAGCACTTGGAGACACATAACCTGTTTGGAAACTCTTCTATCAGGAAAAAATCAGGGCTGGTTTCCATTTCCTGCAGTCTGTGCCTGAGAGAAGCAAGCACAGTTTGAGTTCACCACCAAGTTACTCTGTCCAGTTTCTCACTGAACAATACTCTCCCATCCACGAGCAAGGCATTTAGCACCAGCTCATTTTGCAGCCTCCACTCTGCCCATGCTGGGGCTGGAAACAGAGAGGGCTGGCTGAGGGCTGGTATCAGCACAGGGCAGAGCAAATAAAGATACCAGTGTAATCACCTCTGAGATAAGGCAGCCAGTRCAAGCACAGCTGTCTACAAAATACACAGCAGAGAAGCAGGAATACAAAGTGTAAGCAGGAATTCTGTTAGACCTGAAATTACCTGGACTGAGATACAACATCCTCTGCTACTGTTTCAACATTCTGTCAAGCAAACATTAAGTTTTCCCCTTCTTACCTTCCCTCTCAAGACARAGCACAACCATTTAAGAGAACACAGCTSTATTTTTCAAATACAACAGAAAATTCAAAGTAGCAGCACACAATCAGGTTTTGGGTGATAAACCATACACACTCTTTTCCCTCCTAAGTAACAKCTGTAATGGAGAATGCCRGGACAAGGGGGAATGGTTTTAAACTCAAAGATGAGAGATTTAGATTGGATGYTAGAAAGAAATCCTTCCCTCTGAGGGTGAGAAGGCCCTGGCACAGGTTGCCCCATCCCTGGAAGTGTCCAAGGCCAAGATGGACAAGGCTTGGAGCAAGATGGGATAGTGGAAGGAGTCCCTGTCCATGGCAGGGGGTGGAATGAGATGATTTTTAAAGTCCCTTCCAACCCAAACCATTCTGGGATTCCATGAAACCATCCAATTTATTGTGAGTCCTTTTTCTGCTCCATGTCATGTACCAGTGGCAGAGCCCCTGACTGCAGCCAGCCCTGCCCAGACTCCACCCAGGGATGCTCTGGCAGTACCAGCAATGCCAGGAGAAAGGCAGGACARAGCTCACCAAAGGTGTGTGGTACCCACTGAGAGCCAGCACCCCAAACCTCTGCCACAGGGCACTTCACAGATGGACAAACCCTTGAAGGTGGATGAAACAGCAGCTGAGATTGCCTGCACTTGTCTTCACAGGCTGGGACTTTAAGTGGAGCACACTAGAGTGCATTAGTAACAATTCTAGAAGAAAACAACACTGACTTCATTTACTTTTACAAAGCCTTTGCCCTCATCTTCACTGACTGCAAGTGTCAAAGAAAGGTCAAAATGGCTTAATTTTCTTCTGCACTGGACAAAAAGGCACAAAGAACAGACAGCAAATTCAGCTTCCTTCATTTGCACTGGGGCTTAAGGAAGGAGAGAAGGAATTTATTATAATCAAATTGACCCCAACATAAACTGGTTGCTTTTATCATCGTTGTGTAAACCAAAAAAGAGAAAATCAGAGATTAAAGTAGAAATTTAAAAGATGCATCACCTCAAAGACAGTGGTTAGAATTTCAGTGCAAAAAATGTGGTAACAGACATCAGAATACAAAAAACTGAGCAGCTTTCTAAACACAGCTACTCCAAAATAGCAGGATATGCAACATTCAGGCACCAGAGAATGGAGACCAAGCCAAGTGGTTAATGAACTAAATAAAAGTGGATTGTGGTCCTTATCAGTAATACTGAATTCTCCTTTACCTGGAAGCACTGAGCAAACATTATTTTAACAGAAATGTAATTCTGCTTCAAGATGGCAAGTGCAATGTGCTTGAAAAACAATATAATCTTATTTGATAAAGGGACCTGCAGACAAGCCATGCTACCTGGCAAATTTACAGTTTCTTTATTGCTGCACCTGTATCTACTAACCAGTTTTCAAAAGTTACACATGACCAGAACATAATCAAACATTTTTAAATGCATCCACACAATATTTAAATGTAGGAAAAATATATCTTGAAAAGAGAATTATTTTACTCAGGCAGCTAGAAAAAAAACCATGAGAATCTGAAACAATGGCTCCTTTTCCCTCCAATGTGATTACAGGTTTTTACAGTTTACCATAACATCCCTTCATTAAATGTCAGCCCAAAGTTCTCTGCTTAGCAAAAATTATTTTCCTAACAGCAGATCTTAATAAAAGAAAGATGTGCAGTGGTTTTAGTCTTGACACTTGCTAACTAAACTGGGCTGCAGACATCTCCTGGCACAGAAAGGTCCCAGACCAGGAATTCCTGAAGTTTTCTTCAGGGCAAGTTAATTACARTGCAGTGGGCAAGCAGCTCACCCCAGGCTGATGCTGACTGCACACTGTGCCATTAAGGGAATCCATCAGGCCACCGTGGTGATACTTCACATCCAGTTAAAGCAAAACAAATGGTTCCCAGCACAGCAGCTGAAACATCCCAGAAAGGCCACGTACATCCAGCAGCCAGGCTGTCAAATCCACTGCTGTAACACTGGCTGTAAACTCAGCGTGGGGATGAATCTTATGGGTCTTCCTACATCAAACTTGGTGTGTCTCAGGCTGCTCACACTGCTTGTGCCACAGCTCAGCAGCTCCTGCTGGGCTTGCAGTTTGTAATGTGGAACCCCTGGGATCCCCAGGAAAGAGAGAGAACCACACCATGAGCTGGACTTCTTTAAGAGTCTTTGGAGGTATTCCCTTGGCAGAAGGGAATAAGCAAAGCCCTGAAGGAAGCATCAGTAAAATAAAGATGAAAATAGAAGTTGATGCAKCTCTGCCTCACAGCTCTGATCTCCAGTGGCCTGGTCAGCTCCCCCAGAACAGTCTCAGCCATGCAGCACTGTAAACATTCTCTCTCTCAGAGAAAATAAGGATAGCAACTGATTCTGGCTGGACAGCATCGTCCAGTTTTTGCCGCAGGTTCAAACTGCCCATATTTTGTCAAGATGCAGGTTAAATGSCATATTTTTGTCCTAATGAGACAAGAATTTCATCCACAAACACCAAGGCRTTTTCAAATCCCCTAAGGCCATTAGTGATGACATACCAGGGCAGACAGGCAAGGAGAGATCCTCCCAGGGACCTCTATACCTATTCAAGGTTTTATAGTTAGGATAGAAGCCTGATACAGGCAAATCTCCACATGAAAAACAGACACAAATACAGACTCCAGACAAAACCCAGTGGCTATCCAATATCAGAACATGTGCACACTGCAAGTCACTCTTATGGAGCACGGGCCAGTGGATAAAATGCCCTTGTCCCTTGCTAGTAGAGCCTCCCAGTGAGCACAAACACTTGAAGCACCCTGTCCCTGTCCCCAGGGAAGCTGCAAATCTCCTCCAGATGCACCATGTCATCATATGTTACCCAGAGGGGTTGTGGCTTCCACACCCCTGGAACTGCTCAAGGTAAGGCTGRATGGGGCCCTGARCAAACTGATCTAGTGACTGGCAGGGGGGTGGAACTGGATAAGCTTTAAGGTTCCTTACAACACAAACCATTTCATGGTTCTAGGATTCTACAATCATACTGCAGCAGCTGCTGGAGAAGCACAGCTCCCAGAGCTGCAGCCCTCCCTGCAGCAGCCCAGCAGGAACAAACTGCTGACAGCTCCAGTGACAGCTCTGAACTGTGTGCTCCAGTGCCCCCCCTGGGATGCAGCTCCTTCCCATGCCCTGTCCTGCAGGAGGGATGGAGCCAGRGCAGGCACCACATCCAGCCCACAGGCCACCTGGCAAGGTGCCTGTGATCAAGAGCCAGGAACCAGAACTGTTTTACTGGAAACATCTCCAAGTATTTCCCAGCTACTGCTGGAAATCCCTCCATGAACAAGGCAGGAACAGCTCCTGGCTCCAGTGCAGGTGCCTCTCCCCAGCTGCACACCGTGAGAAGTCCCCATGCTGACAAAATCTGCTGGGGTTGTGATAGCAGCAAAGAAAACAGCGAGTAAACAACACACAAGAAATAAGAACAAGTACTCAGAGCAGGAATACCAGCACAGCCTGGTATTTACTTAATGACTCATCCAGAGGAGGATCTGTCCCTTAGGCTTCTGGCCAGCATGAGAACAGGTAATAGGAGAGTGTATGAAATCACTGGAGCCCAGCTCCTCCTGACCTCTGAGAACAAAGAAGCCTTAGAACAGCAAAAAATATCCTCTTTTCACTCTTCACTCTGTTGCACAATCATTCTCCACAGAGTAAAGTTGCACTTTTTACAGACTGGGAAAGGAGAAAGCAAGAGGCAGAGGAAGTATTTCTGCTCATCCACACAACAGCAAAACACAGACTACACCAGAAAAGTATTTCCCAGTGAGATTCCTAGCTTTACAGTGGTTTTGGCAAAAGGTTGACAGATAACATCTGAAGAGGACACTTGRAAAACACAAGCACTTAGGAAAGACAAGACAGCTTTTAGAACTCRGTCACACCTTTTGCTTTGGGGCTTTCAGGTTTCCATCCTTTTATGCAGAACTGTGCAGATCATCCCAGACACCAAAGAGCACCAATGAATGCRAACAGTATTCTTCTCTCCAGCTACAAAACTTTTCTTCCTCAACAAGTAAAATCCCTGACACTGCATCCTCTTGTACCTGTCAAGTCCTACATTCCTGAGAGGCTCTCCTGCTACCAAATATACAAATGTTCAAGGAACTCACATGGCTAATGAGCTTCAAATATATAAAAGCACATGAAGAGCTCACTCKAGGCTGAACTTCTACTGGGATTTTTACCTTACATGGAAAAGCATTTATGTACAAAAGGCCTGTGACATCAGTGCTGAACAYTTTCAAGCAATTTCTGGGCAGGCAGAATGACAACTGACAATCACCTATTTTTCACCCTWTACACTCTACTATTGTCTTTGAGTTCAGAGCTGCTAGTTGGCTCATGCCAAAAAAACAGGAAGAAAAATTATTAACAAAGCAGCCATCAGAAAGGCAAATTTATTAGCCTAATTTAAAAAAATAGGAATTAATGCTGCTAAGTAGGMAAACTCAGGCCTACATAACTCATGGCTTCTTTTTATATGTTATTTATTAAAGTGAGAGTAAAGTCTAAACCAAGATATTTTAAACCTTAACTGTCTCAGAAATGCTGGTTTTATTTCAATGTTGAGTGCAGGACTTATGTAACATTTCCCATTTTGATTTCTGTTACTAAAGGATTTTAAAACAAAACTGTACGGTCACTGCCTACAGCCCTAAGGGGGTGAGTACAAAAATAACATGAAAGATATCACAAACTCTACAAAATACAATTCTGATTTAATTTCATTCAAGCATTATGTTCTTTACTTTGGGGAAATTACTTTATCATCTTTGATAGCAAGCACTCTCCTTCAGCTCTTCTGAACACTGAAAATATCATTTGAGGTACGACTAGAACAAAACTTGAAAATGCCTTATGTAATTTAATATCCTTGCCAAACTGAACCAAAGTTTGTCTTACAAGCTTAACTTTCTCATGCTGTAAATAAAACATCTACATTTTCTCCACTTACCAGAAAATATCTGTGTTCTCAATGGCTCACCTCTTTCACTAAGCACTCCAGCTTTTTCAAAGGCTTCTGAATCAATGATAATTCATTAGTGGAAAATATTCCCTGCTTCCTCCCTGTTTCTCCTGGTGATAAAATACACATTTTCACAAGCAAGTTTCCATGGGTTGTGCCAGCCCAGAGAGACAGTGTCAGGCCAAGCTGGAATGAGGGTGGTTCTGCCTTTGGTCAAGGCCCAAGACATCAGGCAGCTCATCTTTCACATACAAAACCTACTCACCTTCAGGACATGTTATTTTCCAGTGGGAAAGTGTGAAAAGGCTCATTTCGGAAGACGTAATGGTCCATCAGTTTTTGTCCTTAGCTCTCTTTGCTGTTCCTCCCAAACTGGTGTTCTGGAGATATAAAAAGAACTTCAATTTAAAATACAGCTCAGATAAACACTACATTTTCCTGCTTTTTACCAAGCCCACTGAAAGGTCACCTGAAACCCATCTGGTGATCCAGTCACTGAATTATTGCTGTCTTATCTTAAAGGAGGCTGTAAGGAATTATTTCCTCACCCTTGCCACCCTCACAGCTTACACATCTACCATCCACAGCAGCATGCTGAGAATTCATCCTGAAGACTGGGAACGGGCAAGGGACTTATTTAAAGTCATGCTGGTGCCAGAACTGAGAATTACATTGTGTTATCAAAAGTCCCTTTTCAGCTTGCCTGCTACATTTGACATACTGACAAATATTTACTACACTCAGGTTTTTCTCCAAAGCATAAACACTGAACTGTTCTGCTGAATTTTGCTACAATTCCCTCGATAACAGATTACTTTCCTTCTCCTCACCACAGACGCTTGGGTCCARCTGTGCAGCACAACCAGTGCACTTCTTACCCTGCTTGGGACTAGAAAGAGTTGGACATATGTTTGCAAAATTAGGCTGAAAAGGCAAAGCAAAAGCACTGGGAGTGTAAATGAGTAAATGCCACACTAGAAGCAATTTCCCTGGCAGTCCCATTTCACAGCCAAAATAATTAGATCACTAGCAAGAAACATCCCAAGTAGCTAAATGGTGCATTATGAGATTAACCAAGGTCACTTCTCTTACATCCAGCTTTCTAAAAAGATGCCTCCCCCAAAAACTTAACCCTAGGGCCCCATCCAAATTAAAAATTCACTGTTGATGTACATCAGTACAAACCAAATCAAAGTATTCCAGAGCCTGCCAAGTGCTGACTGCCCAAGGAAAGGCCACATGCCTTCTAAGTGAGAGAAATCTCCATTTGAGAGCCACCTAAACTCTGAGACTGCTGCTGCTGCTGGGTGTTCAGAGATAACTGCCAACTCATTAAAATCCCACATTAGAA
Source organism: Cardinalis cardinalis (assembly GCA_014549065.1). Taxonomy (NCBI): domain Eukaryota; kingdom Metazoa; phylum Chordata; class Aves; order Passeriformes; family Cardinalidae; genus Cardinalis; species Cardinalis cardinalis. The sequence continues at coordinate 499,066 of JACDOX010000125.1, read as the reverse complement.
ATTTATTAAATATGCAAACATTAATGGAATTGGACTAGCAGCTACTTAGGCAGATAAAATTTGAGCGTGGCGCATCCCGCAGTTCCCGGTATCAATGTTGTTCCTTTTGGAAGCATCTGTCAAAGAGTCACAAAGTTGCTCAGGGCACTGAAACCCTTCAACTCTTTCAGATTACTCAGGTCACCCTCTGAACGTTCCCACTAGCCTAGAAAAGACTCTGCTTCCCAATAATTACAGCTCAGTATCTACTGTCCATTTCCACTYTCACACTTCACTGCTGGAGATGCAAAGTATCCCCAAGGGTTTTTCTCCTTTTGGGAATAKCTGCAGGACAAGTCCCATGCCTCTTAGCAAGCTCACAGGTATAGAGGTTTGACACATATCCCAAATTCACAGTCCTTTTCAACTTGCTGCTGCAAGAACTACAAAGGGAAGAGCAGAGTGTCATGCAGACAACAGGGATTAAAGAAAAGTGCTTAAAAAGCTGCTCTCCTGAACTTCAGGTGACTCCACACATGCAGGTGTGCATAGAGCTCTGCTTGGAGCTCCTTCTTTCAGCTCTCTCCAACACAAGCATCAGTCCCTTACACCACTCTCAGTACATTTTGCTCCACAAAATGCAGTTTCATTCCTGGGTTACTCTGCAAAGTCCCAGTGCCTGGTGAGTGTGTCAACAAACCTCCMAGGTTTTGCTGTAGAGTGACATCAGACTTGGAATCGTTCTTCACTAATGCTATCAGTATAATCTGAGTTAGCCTGAGAGAAAGGAGGACAAGAAGTATCACTCATCACACAGAGAATAAACAAGCCCCTAAGAATCCCTMATGTACCTCCAGGTGACTGGCAATAGCCTTGCTCTCTCAGTGGCCGCAAAGATGTCTGGAAGATTTAATCCTCTAATTATGGAAAAATAAGTGTGGTCTAGCACCTCCTTCTTGGAGATGTGAGGCTTCAGCAAAAAGAAGGAAACAAAATCTTGGGGAACAACCTTGGGAAAAGCATGATTTATAGGGGAAGAAGGGAAATGAAGGGGTATGAAGTGACCTCCAAAGAAGACACTGAGCTCACTGAGATTAAAGAGGCTGAGCAGGCTCTTTACCACYACCTTTCCTGGTTCCAGTGACAGCCTGGAGAAGTGAGGGCTCTTGTAATGGTCAACAGCTTCCCAGAACCAGCACATGGGATGCAACACTAAAGTTYGTGTTTCCTTCAGCCCTGCAACCATATGGGCCTCTCAAAATAGAAGGTTCAAGGATGCCTTGGCCAAGAGGGATCAACAAAATCCCCCATCCATCACCTGATGCAACACCAGGCATCACATGTTGCAGAACCTTGAGCAGCAGCCAGTTTGAGGTCAGGCACACAAYAGCCTCCCACTCCATGAACCAGGAAGCCAGGGCTTAGGTTTAGATTTTTCAAAGGAGAACTGAATTATTTTGGAAATTAAGGCAAAGAGGGACTTCAAGGTAGTCTGGGTTCTGAAAAGGGTCCTGACTAAATCTCACATGGATTCTGGGGACTGATCTTTGCTGCTTCAGTGTGTTCAGAAACACAGAAAAGCAGCCATCTCATGGCTGGCCCCAAGGTCAGCTATTCCCTGACATAGCAAAGGAAAACACAYACAAATCCTTTTACCTCTCCAGAGACATCATGATGACTTTCTCTGGCAGATGGTACACTCTGGTCCTAGACACAGGGAAAAATGACTGTGCAAACATTCCCTAAGGCTCTGAGCACTAGGAGGCTTCTACACAGGTATGTGCTGTGTCAGCTGCCCATTTGGSCAGTCCACTGAGCTCCTCAACTTGACTGCACTGCACAGAGCACATCAACAGTTTGGGTTATCTCTGCCCAGAGAGCTCCTGCCTGCAGGAACATGCAATGGATGACAGAACACAAAAATAATACTTRTAGCTTGCAGCCAGCACCCTCACTCTGTGCAGCAGGCTGCAGGAGGAACCTTTGGCCAAAAGAACACACTAAATCAGTTAACCACCAGTATTTCCTCCCAGTACAGACAGACAAACACATTGAAACTACAAGACACTGTGCCTTGGGGAATGTAAATAACCCATTAAAGAAGAGCTCTGTTTGTAAGGGAACCAGGGAGGCCACAGTGCTCTGTGACAGGTATATGACACACTGACCTGTGCCCAGGGACACAGCAGTCCTTCCAGCAACCACTAAACATTCTTATTCCCAAAGAGTGTTTCACCCATTGGTGAACTTTAGTGTCCAGGTTGTAAGGAAAACAGGTAGAAAACAAATGATTCTATGAAAACTCAGCCATCCATCTGCCACCACCTGCTGAGGTCCATGGCACCACCAGCATGAGAGCCCAGCACTGTTTCCTCCACCAACATGGAGGTGTCAGGCTGACCTGAAGGCAGCAGCAGCACTGGGTACACAGYATCAGTGGGAAACTCCTCTTCAAGGGATACCTGAGTAGCCCAGACACAGGGGAGGATAACATTGCAAGGAAACTTCATCCCCCTTAGCACTGAGCCACCCTGCCACAGGCCAGAGGTCACAACTGTAGTGGCACCAGCTAAGAGTGACAATGGAACCTCACAAGACAGGCTGGCACACTGATCTGGAGATTTGGATGCTGGAGACAATGCCTTCTATCCATGAGTTGTAGGGCAAATCTGTTGAGCTAAGATAGAAGCAACCAAAACTCACAAGTCTCTGAAATGTGGACAAGATGTTTCCTGGCAACAGCAACAAATCTGTGGAGTAAAATTAATGTTTTCTCAGCATTTTGCTGTCGGGTGACCTCGCTACCACTCTTCTGCAGGAGACAGGATCCTCTGTGACAGAACCACCAGCAGCAGCTGACCCAGCACAGTGACCAAAGCTGACACTGCTGCACTCCCCTCTGCTCAGCTCCAAGGTTGGATTCCTGACCACCTTCTCCCCGAGGGAACTCCAAAAATAGCCTCTGCTCACTCAGGGGAGACCACGCCTGAATAAACCAGAGGCAGAGCCCTTTGTTCACAGCCCACACCACTGCAGCTCGCCTGCTCYGGAGGTGGATGTGAGGAGAAATGTAGGCCACACATGCACGGGAAAAGAGACATCCAGAGTTCAGAGATGCCAGAGATCCCACTGGCAGAGTCAGCAATGAATGCCCATTAAAACAGCCTGCAAGTGCTGGGGTACAGCTCGACATGAGCCAGGCAGGCTAAGGGCAAAACACACCTCATCAGAAAGTTAAAAACTTGTGGGATATTTCCCCCACTAAACTGCCTGACGAATCATTAAAGAATATCTTTGTGATGTAACTATTCAGACTTACACAAAGAAGCCTTGTAATTAGCTCTCAAAGTAATCCTCTGGGCACCATCTGGAGCTCAGCCTAAACCTTGACCTCAGTCACAGCAGACAGGCACACATCCGTGACACACACCTGACAGTGAGTCACGCTGCTACGCTGCATTCACAAAGTGCACCAACTTGACAAGAATGCTAAAAACTCTACAGGTTCTTCAGTTCACACCCATCACACTTAAGGAAATGGCTTCAAAAATATAAAGTTAAAAAGCAGGATTTATGGATTTATCAATCCAACCCTGCATCTAAAGCAAAATGTTTCTCCCATCGAAACCTCAGTTTATAGTAAACAAAGCTGACACACAACATACCCAACCTTCTTCCAATAACACGAGAGGAAAATCTTCCTAGAAGCAGATTCTGACAGAAAACAGACTTACCACACATATAAAATAACTTATTCCCCCAGGTATAAACAGCTCAAAATATTTTACTATTAAAAGATGGCAAAATTCTTCTCCCTAAAGCACCATAGATGACTGGATGTTCTTTTTTTCCTAAAACCTTTTAATTAGTTTGAARTTCCTGTTCCCCACAAGCAAATAAAATCTAAGATGGCTACCACCTCTTATAAAGCCTCTTAGCGAGAGAAAAATTAAGTTTTTCTTTAATATACAGCTCCATGTYGCTTTTTGAGCCCCCCACAGCAAAGCAGTCAAGAACGATACAYGCCACATCACCAAGAACAAAATTTATCTTGTCAGTCCCAGAGGAATTCTATTTCCAATGAAGTTTAGCAAGCAGATTTTAGACTTTTGTAAAAAAGCCCACAAGACAAGGAAAGATGGATGGAGCAGTGAAAGTGCTGAAACAGTTATTGCTTAGCTTATATCTGAGAGCAAATCTCTGCAAGAATGAGAAATGTTTATTTTTCCTGGGGATCACGTGTCCATAAAGCACAAAGAGCCTTCTGTAGTAGGAGCCATGGTCYCAGAGCAGAGACCTCCTACCAGCTGGGCTCCTGGCACACACAATTCCCTCCAGCTCCAGGGATGGTTAAACACAAATAAGAGCAAGATTAGAACAGACCACCAGACATGGCACCACCAGGAGACTCCAAATTCCGGTCATCCCACTACACAAAGACACACCGGGGCTGTCACCACCGCCAGGTACAGATGTGGCTGCTCCCTCATTTCATGCAGACTCCCAGCCCTGGCCATGGGGACACTGTGGGGGGTTTCTGAGCCTCCCCTGGGACCACTCCCCACAGCCAGATTGGCTTCACTTTGGCAGGGGGTGGTTTGAAGTGATTATCTTTGCCACAACACCTTTCTCCTGGCTGCAGTTTCAGCAGGGATTGCTCAAGACCAAAGTTCTACCCRAGTCAATATTTAACTTCAGCTCTGCACTGCTGAGACCCACCTGGAATATTGGATATAGCCACTTATTAAAGCTTATGCTGTCATTTCTAACAAAAAAAATATAATAATAAGTTACCTTCTTCATGAGAACTTGTGAAGAAAAATTCTACAGGGACAGCAGTTAGAGTCRGCATAAGTAATTTTAATAAGGGAACTACAGGAAAATGCTTCCAGGAAAGGAGATCTAAACAATGGAAGGTGTACACTGCAGAGCAGGTTCAAGGCAGGGGCAAGAGTCACACAGCAAAAAGCATTTAAAAACAAACCACACCAAGGTCTGGAAATTCAGCATTTGTCCCAGAAGCAGTATTTTAACATTGCAGTTAAGCCATTAATCTATGTCACAAAGGCTTATATATGTCTAGCACATTACAAGGAGAAGCAGTTATTCTCTAATTACCACTAACTATGACCTGCCGTACTAAYACAGACTTTAAAATAACACAATAAACAAAAATTATTTTTTACCAGGGTAATTGTTCCTAGTCTTTGTGAGGGTAAGAAAACTGCTTATATTAAAAAAAATTCTCTGCATGCTCCTGATATAAATTTTTGCCAATAGTCTCAGCTTTTATCTTTTTGGAGAGCTTTTTGCTGTAAGAACAGCTGTTAACATACAAATCAGGCCAAAAGTGAGCAACTGAGAGTGATTCCTTCTTTCCTACAKCTGTTTCAATTCTTTATCCACCTGTTCTCTGTGATTTCTTTATTTGTTGTTCACACTCCCACCTTTACATTTAGCAAAAGCTGKTTTTGTTCTCTAAACCAGAACATCTGTTGTAGCAATGATTCCTGTGGAGTTATGGGTGAAAATCACCACAGACACCATTCCAAAAATGCCCCAGTTCTCTATTTCTAACCCTTCACAGGCACCAGTTTTGTCAGCACCCAAAAGGAAACTTTGTCAGGAAACAAAAATATTTCTGCTGGGAAMGAGTGGAAGGAGGAGGCTGAGGATATTAGGAACATCTGGAAATAAGGAGTAGTGCACAGCTTTCACCCCAAAAAAATCCAAAACAAAACAACAAACAGCACCAAAAGCCAAACCAAAAACACCAGGACTGTCCAAAGTGTAGCCTCAGGGAACGCTTTCAGGAGCAGCTTAACTGATTTTCTTCCCTGTCACTGCCTAATGGGTGGCCTGCCTCTCCCTGCTGGATGCACAGACACAGCTCCATGGATTCAATTTCCATATGGTGCTAATTGCCAGTGGGCTTGGCACCTGAATCCAGMCCACCACACCACCACTGACACCTGCACTTGAGGAGCAAGGAAAACAGACATGCAGAGGGATGGAAAAAAGGTGCACAGGGCTCCCCTTTCCAGCAGTAATACAATATCAAACCTATTCCTGAAATTCCATGCTTCCAGATCCATACAGTTACCACAAAATGCAAGCTTTCACAGCTCAAACACCTYCTTAGAGCAATCAGATCATGACTCCACTCCATCTTGGAGTGAATGCAGAAAGTATGCCTTTGTTTTTCTGCTCTGCTTTAAGAATGAGACCAGTATGCTAAGAGCAACCTACCCCTGAAGCAGGAAAACTACAGGTTAAAAGAACAACTGCAAGTGAAGTCACAGCAAGGTCTCAGCACTTCCCAGCAGGAAAATTCCCAGAGAGCTCAAATGAGACAGGMGGCAGGTTCCTGTCTGGTTTATCTAAAGGTTTTATTTCCATTGCACTATACCTGCAGGTGTTACACCCAATTGCCATCCATTTAGCAAAAATGAGGCACAGTACAAGATTGTGCCCGGGGCAGTGCCCTTCCCTACAAGGAGAAAAGACGAATTCCTTGCACTGGAAGGGATTTTAAAGCCCACCTCATTCCAGCCCCTGCCATAGGCAGGGACACCTTCCACTATCTCAGGTTGCTCCAAGTCCTGTCCAACCTGGCCTGGGACACTTCCAGGGCTGGAGTAGCCACAGCTTCTCTGGGCAACCTGTGCCAGAGCCTCACTTCCCTCACAGGGAGGAATTCCTTCCCAATATCCCACCAAACCCTGCCCTTTGGCAGTGGGAAGCCATTCCCCTTGTCCTGGCACTACAGTTCCTGTCTTCCCTCATTAACGTTAGAGCTGCACTTCTCTGGGCTGAGCCACACGGCCCAAGTGAAGCATCCACTGAACTCATCCCAGCCACCTTCCCAAACTTCTGCCAGCTTTGAGAAGCATCAAAACTCCTACATTTCTTTTTTTTTTTTTTTTACTGGAGTGGGTGCAAAACCACTGGAGCCTGCTGGTCTTTGTTGTTGTCAACAGCCCCCAGACAAGATTAGGACAGACACGAGAGGCTTAGCCCCGGCGGGATTTGCTCCAGGTTGTCTGGTGAATGACTGAAACGCTTCCTGCTGCCCGGAAAGCAGCGATAACACGCTGGGACCGCTCACCTGCCTCCCAACAGCCACCGCCGAGGTGCTGGCAGCGGCTCTGACCGCTCTCTTAAACTGGAAAAAGTCCCTTTTTYTAATATCAAATATACAAGCGTGAGGACTCTGCGACTGCAAACAAGGAGCACAGTTTCCTGAGCACCCCAAAAGCCGGGCACCCCATTCTCCGAGCGCTCCGTGTCCCTCAGCATTCCCATTCCCCAAACATTCCATGTCCCTCAGCACCGCCATTCCTGGGCACCCCGTGACCCTCAGCATTCCCATTCCACGATCATCCTGTGTCCCTCAGCACCCCTAATTCTGCGAGCACCCCATGTCCTTCAGCACCCCCATTCCTCGGCACCCCGTGTCCCTCAGCACCCCTARTTCTCCGAATATCCCGTGAGCCTCAGCATCCCCATTCCCCGAGCACCGCGTTCCTGGGGCACATCATTCCCTCAGCACTCCGTCACTGGGACACGGCGTTCCCTGAGCATCGCGCTCTCTGCGCCCTCCGTTCGCGGCGGCTCCCGTACCCCGCGCTCCCCGTTCCCTGCGCAGTCCGGACCTCTGCGCTCCCCGTTCCCTGCGCAGCCCGTACGCCGCGCTCCCCGTTCCCTGCGCAGTCCGGACCTCTGCGCTCCCCGTTCCCTGCGCAGCCCGTACGCCGCGCTCCCCGTTACCTGCGCAGTCCGGACCTCTGCGCTCCCCGTTACCTGCGCAGCCCGCTCCCTCAGCTCGGCGTCCCCGGCCGGCTCCGCCCCGCGCCGGACCCGGAACGTCACCTCCGGCGGCGCGCCGGCTGCGGGTGGGGTTTAAACCGGGGGCGGGGCCTGAGCCGTGTGGGTCGGGTGACGGGGCGTGGCCTAGAGCTCCAGGAGCGCGGAGGGGTCTGAGGGGCGTGGGCGGGATTTAAAGCGTGTGGGCGGGGTCTGAGGGCGGGTGGAGGCTGTGTCTGTGGGCGTGGTCTAGTGCTGCATGGGCGTGGTCTGGTGCTGTGTGGGTGCGGCCTGATCGTGGGCGTGGCCTGCAACAGAGGGCGGGCGGGTTTTGGRCGTGCTTTGGGCGGGAAGGCGTGAGGCGGGTTCGGGCCGTGCCCGTGAGGGGCCGGGCACGGCGCGTACGGCCGGGCCCGTGAGGGGCTGGCCGGTCGAGGCGGGCACCTCGGGCCGTCCTCAGGCTACCGATGAGCCCTGGGCCGGGCGGGATGTGTGCAGGAATCCCAGCTGGCCCGGGCAGGGTTGCCGAGAACTGGGACAGCATCACCTGCGTGGGCCGGCACGGACAGACGAGCRCCGGACTGAGCGCGATAAGGGCGGCCAAACACCACTCGGTATCTGAGGTTTACCCTGTTTTCGAGTACTTGGTGATAGCAGCCCCAATAGTCTAATATTACCTGCCAGTTCTCTCAACACCAGGTTACAGCCTTGTCTGGCCAAACTAGATACTAAGATGCCAAGCTTTGACTGACACTTTTAGCACTGTTGTTTACTGCTGGACACAAAAGAGTTTCTTTAGTGCTACATCAACGAATCTGGAAAGGAGAACAGAAAAACATATTGATTACAKGTATCTTTTTGACCCCTTCATTGACAATGTTACTGTCTCCTTCCAGAAATATCCCTCCACAGCCACTGGCGTCGGTTTTGTTACGAACATATGAACATTTATGTCACTTCTCAGCCTTCTGCAGCCATCACCTACTGTCTTTTAGTCCAGCTCCTCGTGTTTTTCCAGGGTGTTGCATTATTCCATGGGATGTGGTGCAGCAGAACAGCACCTTGAACCACGTGAAATGCTGTGAGTGAGGGCACTGTCACCCTGTTCTTTGTCCTGTGGTGTTCCCAAGTCTTCTGTAGTATTCTTGGTTGGTCCAAAGGAAACCCACGTTGATTTGGTGCTCAGGGAATGGGATCCTTGAGGCAATAGGGAATTTTTCTGAAACTGCTCTGAATTTTCCTTCATGCTTCTGTTTTCTGCTTAAATAGTCAGTTATAGTCTGGGAACAGTCTCTCAGAGAAACTGTGGTTGCCCTGGAAATGTCCAAGGTCAGGTTGGATGGGGCATGGAGCAAGCTGGGATAGTGGAAAGTGTCCCTGCCCATGGCAGGGGGCTGGAATGAGAGGGCTTTGAGGTCCCTTCCAGTTCAAACCATCCTGTGACACCATCACTCCACAGCATTCCTGCTTTGTCGAGTATCATCCCACAAGGAAGGTTTCTCCCTGCACAAGCAATACCACGGCTTGCCAGGAGGTGTTGCTTTGCAACCACGGAAAAATCAGAGCTCAAAAGTCATGAGATAGGCTTGTAATATTAAAAATAACCAGCATACTTTGTTCTGGAAGGGAAAAATCAAATCTACCTTTGAAATGGCAATTTTTAAGACAATTTAGACCTTAAGTGCCCAACGTGGCACAGACTGAGATAAATAGCGATCAAGCAACGCAATCAGTGGGAAATGCTGTGAGTTTGCACATTGCTAACATATCTGTCAGACCAGCTTTATGTGTGCAAAGTYGTCCATGGCTTTGTGTTTGCAGGGCTGGGTGCTAAAATATACATAAATACAGACCAGGCTTGATGCAGTGGGGAGTTTCAGAGGGGTAATCCTGGGTTTCAAGAAGCCGAGGAGCAGAGTACAGCCTCAGCAAGACAAAACTCCTTCAAGGCCAGGTTGGACCRGGCTTGGAGCAACCTGGGACCRTGGAAGGTGCCCTGGCCATGCCAGGACATGGAGTGAGATGAGCTCTAAGGTCCTTTCCAACCCAAACCAGCCTGGGATTCCRTGCTAACAGCTGTTGTGCTCACAGGGCTGTGTCTCTGCTCTCCACACCTGCACATACCCATTTTAAACAAAAATGAGCTGTTTGTTTCTAAGGGAGAATGCAGAGTTGGGCATACAACTGTTCTCCTCCTGTATAGTAGGTTTTAAGTTATTAAATGTATTAACAGGAGCAAAGTTAACTATGCATTTAATTATGCCCAAACTTACTTAATAAGACAAAATAGGAAGCAAGGATTCTGAGACATTTAAAAACATTTTTCAAGACATTTTTTACTACAGGAAAAAAAATCCTCAAAGAATACCCAGTTAGGACAAAAAGGTTTTTAAATATGTCTGTATTTACCAAGCTGAAATAACCTTCATGGCTGGCAGAAGCTGTGGCTCTTCAGCAGAAATTTAAACTCTGCAATAGGATGATATTCCATGGCCACAGTGTGCCTTGCTGTGTGGCTGCAGTTRCCACATTTGCTCCAGCTGTGCCTTTGTGAGAGCTCTCTGTGCCAGCCCTGAGGCACCAAACTCCAGCTCACTGAGGCTCTGGGAGGCTGAGTTTTGGAGACAGTTKGGAAAAGAAACTTAAAGTTATCAGAGGATAACTCCTAAGGGTGTGATAACCAAAGGAGACTTTGAAAAYTATTTTGGGATCAAATGTTTACCAGTATTGGCTTTTACCATGGATAAAAGGGTCAGACAAAGATTACAAAGGTTCAACAGCTCTTTTTACATCAGATAATTTTTAAGGGAAAAGGAAAAAAGGYCATAGCTGTAAAAGGGAAACCAGAAAACAGTTGTTGGATTTAGCTGGGCCTCCAGGCTGTCATTTCAGCAGCAAGGTGTAATTCAGGCCTGAAGTTTAGACCAGCTGATGACAAGAACCAGTAAATTTTCAGAGTTCCTGCCCCTCTCAGCACTGTGGCCATGGGCTTTACCACAAACATCCACTCAGRTTGCACAATACAGCTGATAAGACCCTGCATGTTCCTCAGAGGTWGCTCCCACAGAAATACTCTACTCCTCCTGGGACATTACTGCACTCACCTTTTCCAGTCTCTCTGGGTGCAGCTGTCAGRAAAGCATTTTCCAGGAATTTTTGTTCTGTGTGAATAAGGTTAGAGCAAATCAAGGTGCTTCTTCTGGAGTACCTTGCAGCACTGATATGCTGGAATAAAAATTAAGCAGAGGCTCCTATAAATAAAACACTTGTTTTTTATCATTCAGCACTTCCTGAACAGGCTGATATTCCCAGGGGGCTGTGGGAGACTTGACATCTTTGTGTTGCTCCAGCTCAGAAAGAAGGAGGAATCTTTTTTTCTCCTATGGCACTTTCTAAGGGATTCAGAAGACAAAGCACAACATTCACATCTATTAAAATCTGTCCTTTGGTCAATACCCYCATTCCCCCTTCTAGTACTGGAGTTTCTAAGGATTTACTACTCCTGTCTTAGAATCTTTYCCCAGAGCTGGGTGCTAGGTGGATTTTCTGAGCATTATCCTCTAATGTGTGGTCAAAAGAGCAGTAATCAGAGGGGTCAGGAATAGAGAAATCTCTTTCTTTTGGCAGGCCTAGGGCTAAAGAAAGCTTTGTGTTGTCAGCTTATGGCAGGAGTTCCATACTMTTGTCTCCTATCACAAAGGTTTCACACCTTCTTGGTGTTTCTCATGGGCAGCTCCTCAGAGCACTGACTCKTTCTTCTTCACARAGCAGCCAASTGACTSCAGTTCYCTTCTCACCCAGCCACCCCACTCTTTTCTAGCACTCTTCTTCTCATTGKYTWCAGCTGTGGCCTGTTAAAGYCAGGCCTGTTCCTAATCTTTGATAATTGGCCCAGCTGCAACTCCTTAGGGGTAAGATTACTTTCTCCACTATCTTTATTTTCTTATATTCCATCCCCCTACAGCTGCCACCTTGTCCTGTGGTTCCACAGCCCACAGCTGCTTTCCAGGGAAGCACAGAGTGCCTGGCAGCCCCTGCACAGCTTTAGAGCAGCAGGGCTGACAGAGACCTGCACAAGCTCTTGGGGAACCACACAAAAGCTGCAGGAACAAACTGGACCCTCCTGATAACATTTTGCCAAGGTGAAGTGCACTGACAGGCTCTGCAACCTGCACCCCCCTCCCATGTGCAAGATCAGCTCAGGTGTAGCAGAGCTGCACAGCCTTGGSTCTGATTGCAGTGAAAACAGCAACACTGGGAGAGGAAAACAGCCAGAAGCATAACTGGGGCCTGTACCAGGCACTTGTCTTTCCCCACTGGTTTGGGAGCTGAATTTAAGCTCCCAAAGACCTTTGCACTTGGTCATTGCACAACTTCCAAGACTTAAAATTTCTCTGTTGTATACACTGAAATGCATTTCTTCTTCTCGCTACCAAACTCCATTCTTCCTGAAGGAAAAAGGGAAAAAAAGACAAGCATAAGGCCTACAACCTTAAATATTACTTGAACTTTTCCATAACAATGTGGAACTTTCTTCTTTTTTTTCTCTCTTTTCCCAAGCACTGCTTTCTTGTGGTTTTATTTGGGCTTGAAATAGAGCTGTTTTATCACAACTACAGCAGTTGTACTATTAAAGGACAAGTAGATCAGACCTGTAAATTATGAACACAAAGTACAACTTAGAATGATCTTTGGTTTCATTCTGGTTAATAAAAATTCAACAGAGCAGCTAGCCCTCCAAGGCATCATTTACACCATTTTTATAAACTCCCCGAACATGCAGTTTACAAGCAAATGGCAGAGTATTATCACTAGTTTGGGGGCATTTGTAACATTCTATAATAAATGCCAGAAGAGCTGTAGTGATCCACCACAACAGCTGTAACAATAAAGGCTATATAAAAGCAGCAATAAAGGTTGCTTTTAGTGAAGGACTTTTCTGTACAGGTAAATCAATTTCTAAAATTGTGTACACCTGTTCCAGACCAGGGAAAAAGCTGTAGCCATTCTGCCCAGGGAGTGACTTTGAGAGGCCAAGAGACAAAAAGGGGAGATTATAGAGATGTAAATAAGAATATAACAATGCGTAGGTAAGAATCCTCTCTGTCCCTTAAATAACATTTTAGAGCAACAGATACATGTTGTAACATTAGAAACAATGTTTCCCCCTACCTCTCAGTTCTTTTTGCAGCTGCATTATTGCACTGAGCTGAGGGGCTGGTGTGAAGTGATGCCTGAGAGGACCAGAGGGACAGAGCGTGACTGGGGCACACATTAAATCCCAGTGTTGTCCCAGAATAGGTTCTTTCCCCCAGTGTTCAAGATGCCCATCCAACACTGAGTCAAGGTATTTGATTTATTTACATTTCTGCAAAGAAAGGAGGCTGGGTGGCAAACCCACAAAGCCAGCGCAACTATCAAAACTTTTCACTGTTCATACATTTTAGCAAATGAAGGTATTGATGTTCATTGGCTGCAAGTTACATTGTTCTCTTATGTAGTGGTCTATMTTCTACTGATTAATGATTCTCTCATTTCTCATGCTAATTAGCCCAGTATTTRTYTTCTTTTGGGTCAGGGSTTTCTTGGGTCAGTGGTCTGTGAGTCACTGGTCATGACCTGCCCCTGCCAGAATTACCTTTGACCCAGCTGGGGCTGATTTCAGCACAGTTGCTGGGTTGGCTTTATCAGTTTTTCCTTATTTTTGGGGTCCTGCCAAATGTCCTTGTGGCCTCTAAGTCYTGCATTCTGTGTGCCCCCTCTCAGTGGCACATCACACACATCCTTCCCAAGCATTGTCAATGTTCCCCCCTAAGCACTGAGATCACTGAAACATGCAGAGCCCTAGTCCTTAGCAAGGCAATTCTACCCTAAAAGGAATTTCTCTTTCCAACACCTGGACATCAGGTAGAGCTTGTGAGCTGCTGTTTCACAGATTAAATCTCCTTTCTTGTTGATTAGGCTTGGAAGTTATAAAGATCAAAGAATAATGAACATTCTTTCTTAAGAAAAATGTCCGTGTTCCGCGTTTTGCCGCCGCAGCAGAGGCGGCTCTCCGCAGGCCGGGGCCGGKRCCGGTGCCAGCCCCGCGGTGACCGGGCGCGGAGGGCGGGGCGCGGCGGGGGCTGGCCCGGGGACGCGGCGGAGCGCTCGGCATGGCGCACTACGCGAGGGGCTCGGCCGTGGCCGTCATCCGGCTCCGCAACCCGCCGGTGAACGCGCTCAGGTACCGCCGGCAGCCCGCGGGGAGCGCGGGGCTGGGGCCCCCTTGTGAGCGGGTGGGGGATTCTCCGAGTTCTTCCTTTTCGCCTCGTTCCCTCTCTCCGAGCCCGGGGGAGGCTCCCTCCAGTCCCGGCGGGGGCGGCCCCTGAGAGCCTCAGCCGGGACTTCTACACCGCTCAGTACTCGCAGGGGCCCCGGCGGCCCCTTCAGAGGTGGCTTGGATCTCGCTTTGCAAACAACATGCTGAACTTCGCCATAACTTCTGCTCTCTCTTATAATTTCTAGTTGGGGAGTTTCACAGGAGAGGGGCCAGGCTCAGCAGACGATACTTTCTGCSATCTCCCATGGAGGGTGTTTAAAAACTTTGCCTATTTCTCATCACCTTCCAGTCTTTAAACATCAAGGCATAGCACAGCAGTGYTAGCTCAGCCTGGAGTGCCTTCAGTGCTGTTTGGTACAAGTCAATGCTCASATTTCCTGGTCTGATTGCCTGCCCCACACTGCTCAGTGCTTGCCTGGCAAATCCCTGCACTATCCAAGTGTGCACAGGGGGGAGGGCAAAGGGCTCTGTGGGTATCAGGCGTGGTTCAGCAAGCAGAGCTGGCACCAAGATTAAACTCAGCCAGGGCTATGAGAAAACAGTTCATTTGGCCTTTAAAAACGATTAAGGAATTGACCTCTAAGTACTGATCTTGGTCAAAAAGGGCCCTGAGCAATCTCAAACACGAGACAGTGGAAAACAAAGYCAAACGCCAATCTGTAGGAGCCTCTGAAATTTTAGTTTTCATTGTGTCTTGAAAAGGACTTATGTGCTTTTAGCTTTACATTAGTTGTGGTTATTTCCTTTAGTTCTGAGGAGCACATGAACCCCTTCTAAGCAGCTGTTCAGTAACAGCGACCACAATGTCTGTTCAGGCTGTATTCACAAGCCAAAAATAACCCCATGSAGTTGTGCTTGATTTACAAATGAGAAAGTTTGATAAAAAGTAGCTCATAGAGACAAGGAAAAGCATGAAAAGGAGATAAAACCTGATCTTCTTCTGTAGAAAAGCTACACTGGCACTGCTGTAGCTGGCACTGCTCACTCTTCTGTTGCAACTTGTTTAGAAGTGCAGTAAGAATATTTTCATGTGCTCAGGTAATTGCTATGAGAAACTTGGAGTGACTTGATGAGTTTAGAKGAACCAGACATGTAAGACTCACAGAACTGTATGGTGTAACATATCCTTTGGTCCTCCTGGGCCCAAGACCAGTCCAAGAAAACTTCCAGGCTGTGCTCACTATAAACTTTCAATCCTTACCATGAAAAATACAAAATACAGACCTAAAGAATCATAGAATCTCTGGTTGAAAAGACCTTTAAAATCAGCGAGTCTAACCTTCAGCAGTAACAGACATGTGCTTAARGAATCTCAACTCCCTTCTTTTGAGAAGTCCTGGAGAAAACCCAAAGTCATCCCTGCCTTTGAACAGCAGCAGCACTACAGCTTCCTCAGGACAGATGTCTGCCTTTACTGCCCTTTGCTCCTGGCCCTGCAGTGCCTCACAGCAAAGTGCAGTTCTGATACACCMAGGGTGACAGATTATGTGGTTGTGGTCCTGTCCCTTGGCCCCACAGGGAAGAAGGAAGATCCTGGCAGACTTCAGCTCCATTAAGCTACAACTTGAGATGTGTCTGTGGTCTTTGGTGGCATGCCAGGTAACACTTGTTTTAAAAGAGGTCCATAATTCTCACACCCTTGCTGTCAGGTAGGTGTTAGCTGAGATGTGACTGCAGCTAGGAAAGGTAGAGCACACTCTGATCCCTGCTCCTTCTGCTCCTGCACATTTCTGTGCTGGGCCACAAGGAGCAGGTTTGTTAGTGGTGCTGGAAATATTTCACTGCACAGGTCATAGGAGGCAGTGAAAGGTACAGACAGGAGCAATCCTGTAAATTTCATTTCACAGCAGGCACAAATGCTTTTTAAGRCTGGTGAGGTTTTGCTGCTGTGCTCCAGCCTCCCCTACTTCTCCCTATTATCCATTTCCCCCCTCCTGGGCCATTAGCACTTCAGARGCCACTGGTGGGCAGGAATTTGCTTTCTCCTGTCTGACATCATCCTCTACTGGTACCTTGGGGCACTGCTTGCCTGAGAAATGTGTGCTGACTTGAGAGTCTGGCAGCAAATTCCATTCCCACACAGACTCCCCTTTMAGCTAACCACTCTGCCCACCAGCAGAGGTGGCATCTGCCAAATTTGATTTGTTTGGGGKTTTTTTCCTGGTTTGCAGAAGTTTAGTGTTCAGAGATCTGAATCTACAAGACCATGACATTGAGAGAAGGGATTTAGATACGCAAAGAACTGGGAGTTTGGGGGAACAGAAAGACAAGACTTGCAAAAGAAAGGACTGACTACCCCTCCTCGGCAAAGGCAGGCTGCTGGCACTGGGAATTAGAAGGACTWTGAGGAGTATTTCAACATTTGAGCTGACAAGGACAGAAAAGCTCCAGGGAGGATAGGGGAGGCCATGCAGTAGGGCAGCTTGTGTGTGGGATTCTATGAAGTGTGACAGCATAACAGGTTTGATTGGGAAAGGCTCTCCCTGGCCGCCAGGAYTGTCCTTCTGATCCTGATCACCTTAAAAATCAGAAAATGTCAAGGAGATGAGAGAAGCTGCAGCTTCAGACAGATAGCARTAAGAGGAGAATGTGATTACCCATGGATCAGCTCCTCATCAGGATGAGATACAGAGAGAAAATTCTGGGATTAATTARCATCTGCTCCCTAAAACAACTATTCTAAAATTCCACCTAAAAGATGCCATTTTGGCTCTGGCCTTAATTTATGTTCAGAAAGAACATAAAACTTGAACAGAACTGTTCAAGCTGTATTAGCAACTTGTCACACAACAGTGTGTGACAGTAGCTACTACAAAGCTGGATCTGACACTGAAGCAAGGGAGAGCAGAGCAGGTAGCTCCAGCACACAAGTCTTCAGTTTCAAGTAGGGGATTATGTAATACCCAGCAGTTAGTTCAAAGAAAAACACTGCAGGAAGCTATCCAAAGGAAAAGGAGCTTGTGAAATGGGAGAGCCTGGATTGTTGTTGTTCAGGTTTGGGATTTGCAGGTTTTTAAAGTATGTTAGAAGCTGAGAAAAATACAAAGGAAAAGGACCAGACCTGCATGTTTCCCATAAACAACATTTTCCACTRCTGGACTTGAGTCTTACTTCTCTAAATGTGACTAAGTAAATTTGCAGGGTTCCCTTATAGTACTTTTTTTTTTTTAATGAAAGAAATTCACATTCACAAACTCCAGCTAAAAGTGAAATAATTAAGGTAAATAGTAAAACTCTGTTACAAATCCAGCACCTCACAATCACTGCAATGAGTTCCATAAAATAAAAATAACCTGGTATGGTAATCTCCAAGAATATTCTCTTGCTCTAGTGTGCACCTACTCTTTAACAACACCTGTTTTGAGTTCCTGAAACACTGCATCAGCTTGGCAGAACCACTTTTCCTGCAGTCAGAATTGTACCCATGGTGGAACTGACTGCATGGCATGGGATGCAGCCTTGGAAAGCATGGAGGGAATTTTTGCATTGTTACTGCTAAATGAATGACAGTGTCACAGTATGAAATACTTATGAAAATTACAGTGACTTTTTGTTTCTTTAATGCTCTAGGAGTTTGRAGCTGGGATTCTCCTGAGTACTTTTATAATTCTATTGTCATATATTTTACTATGATTCTTTAATTGAAAATTACATCTTTTACTGCCAGTTATAACATGTGAGTGACAAAGCAGTGCAGTCTGTCTGTTGGACTGTGACATATCCAAGGCAAACTTATCRCTCCATCTTAGAAAAACAAGAAACTGCAAAAAGTCTGATTTTTCTTCCTTTTTACCCCACAAAAATTCCATTTGGGTAGAAGTTATATGGAAATAGAAGAGATTTTTTGCAAGTACCAATTTAAATTATTCRGTGCCATGAACAGTCCTGTTGGGTTAATTAAGGTGAGGCACGGATCAAATTGTGATTTTGTGGCAGCCTTGATGACTAGCTTTTATCTTATTTTGGTAGTAGTGTGTTGTTGTAAGTGCTGAGGGCTTGGAACTTATTTCCTCCATAGAACCCTGAACCTTCCCATTTGCTGCAGACAACCCTTCTAGCTGGGCATTTTACATCTGCCTGGAACAGACACAGAAACACTGATTGCTTTTTGTCTGCTCCTGAGGGAGTTGTGCCATTTGTCTCTACAATAGTTGCAAATTAGTAACTTCACATTTGTTTGGATCATGGAACATATTTTTTCTCCCTCTTTGCCCCATGGTTTGTAGAGTGTAATGACATTTCCTAATGGCTTTCCCTGCAATCTCCCAGCCCCTGGGTGATTTTGGTATTGCTGTGGCCTGGCTCTTCATTGATGCACATGAATTCCACATGAATTCTGCAACAGAACTCAAAGAGCAGCAAGCATTGGGGGCAGCCTGTGGGTGCTCCTCAAATAGCAGCAACCATAGATATGCCAAGGGGAAGGAGATAAACCACAATTTTTAAACATATTAAAACACATTTARTGTATAAAATTTGGAAAGGTTTTCATACTCTGCTATGTGGACCTACATGCAGTGGAGAGACCTTTATTGACKCACCTCACAGTTTTACTTTGCCATGGCCAAATTATTCTAATTTTCAGCCTTCAGAACCCTTCCTAACATTAGACTTCAGAGCTGTCTTTGATGTCTAGATTGGGTAATTGGTACATAACTGGCTGTTCTCTCTCCAAAAATAACACTTCTCCCAGTGTCTTGTTGTCAGGTCTCAGAGCTCCCACTGACCCTTCTGTGTAGCACAGCAGATGGCCCTGGAGACCCTCCTAGACAGCCCTCCTCAGCCAAGAGCCCTGATTGTTAGACTTTACCRATGGTTTGTCTTTAATTTTTTTGATTTTGAAGGAGGAATATGCAGAGCTTGGCTGGGATTCCTTCACACAGCTGGCTTACAGGGAGCTCCTTGGGCCTTCTGGTTTCCCTTTGCAGTCTATGGATTCCACATGAATTCTGCAAGCATTGCTCTGTAAAAATACCAATGATGTGGTTTTCATCTACTTCACCACAAACTTCCTTTTTAGATGAAATGCCCTCTAACACATAGAGCAACATGCACAAGCTGACTATGCCTCAGGCCTTTTGATTAGCTCAGTGTAATTAACACTGCTCCTCTCCACTGGAGAGCTCTGCTCCCTTTTCCTCAACCCTAGAGCTGGGCCCAGGGTTTGGAGAAGGTCTAGGAAGGAAAGCTCATTTTATAAAGGACTGGGCAAGTGTRGATGATACTTCTTGAATATTCCTCCAGCCTTCAACTGCTTGTGGCTCAGATTTTCTGTATCAGAGGCATCTCTACACAGAATAGGCCCTCACAAATGAAATCAGTATGTGTGTATAGCAGTACATTTTAGTATCTAAATTATATATACATCAAATTTGCATTAATATTTCCATTACTAAAGTGCTAATGCTTCTATTTTTACCGACTATTGCTATTGTTACCACCTTCTAAAACAGACTAGATTCTCCAAGTTCACCCATATAAACACATGACAGCTTTAAAGAGGCAAATGCAAAGTGGACATTCAGCTGGGTGAGACTTTTTAAATACCTGATTTGAAAAAAMCACTATTTATGCTTCTACAGATCCATTTTGAAATTCTTCATTAATTCTTTGCCGGCCACATTTACTGCAGAGCTACCTGTTCAGAAGAGTCAAGACATGTTCTGTGTAGTGTTTCATGCCCAAATTCCCTTTGACAGGATCCCACACCAGTTTAAGTCCAGACCTATGTGCAGATCTTCACAAGATGAAAGCATTATTAACATCAGCAGAGCCTGTGTCAGGTGTTTGAGAAATAACTTTTTTATCCCTAGAGCTGCTTTCAAAAAGTTCTTAGATTGTCAGTGGTTTAGCATTAATTACTTCTAAATTATGCTAAACTGTTTTCTTGAAAATCTGAATGTTTAATTCATAAAGACATCTTCAAAAGAACATTTCCCTGTGCTGCTTGKTGTGGAAACAGCAGTGTCATAGCCTGAAGATGAGTTCTCCAGGCAGTGACTGRCAGGTCAGCAGTCAGCCTGTTTGGTTTGGGTGTTTGTCCCTGGAGTAAGAGGGAGAATAAGGACAGGATTCACCWGTGACAGCAGCCAGGCATGGGGACTGCCTGTTGGACACGGTGCTCATTTTCACTGGGCTGCTCAGGGTTCTCAACACAGACCTCTTGGAAGGGGGATGTATTTGATGGCTACTCACTGAATCTCTATTTTATTTCAGTCGGGCAGTTCTCCAGGCTTTAGAGGATGGGCTGAAGAAAGCAGATGCAGATCCCTCAGTGAAAGCTGTTATGATTTGTGGTGAAAATGGGAAATTCAGTGCAGGTAAGATATCCAACACAGGCTGAGCAAAAGATTAAACACTTTCCACCCATCATATCTGAAGATTCTCTGCCTCATCACACTGCTGACAAAAGTCCTGATTTGGCTGGAAATGGCCACAAGAGAGGGTGCTTTGTCTATTTTGCTGTAGCACARTTGACATGGGGCACAGAACAAGCTGGATCTTGAAATAGGCCAGAAGTAAACTGGTCTGTTCATTCTGAAATGAGGGACAGCTGCTCAACTCCATAACATCTTGGTGTTTCCTCAGTCTCCATAGCTTGGTTTATGTCAATCTCTGGAGCATTTACTAGTCYAGTGTATGGAATGTACCTGGGGTGGGGCCATGGTGAATGAAACACATCTCCAGTAGAAGAAGCCTGAAAAGCTAGGGAATTTTCTGAGGAGTTSTACATTGCTTGTTCATAGTAACTTGCACTAAACTATTCCAGGCTCAATATCACACCAAGAATGTTTGCAAATTTCTGCAGTGCTGCATGAWCCTTACAGTTACTCTGTATTTTTGTAGTCAGCCTTCTTCTGAGCTCTGTGAACAGGATCAAAGATCCAGGGCTCCTTGAAGGTGGCCCCAAAAGGGGGTGTTCCTGTTAACCCCTCCCCTGCCAGCCGCATGCTCTGCAAGGGTTTGGGCACCTGTGAGCAGCTGTGTGCAGTGGCACAGAGGGAAGGATTCTTCCAGTCATCGCCGCGCCTACTAATTCCTGCTAATCTTTCGGTGTTCCCTCAGGAGCTGATATCCGTGGATTTTCCTCTCCGAAGAAATTTGGAGGTGCCCTGGGCCCCATCGTGTCTCTCATCGAAAGYAGCGAGAAGCCAGTGGTGGCGGCCATCGAAGGCGTCGCTTTGGGAGGAGGCCTGGAGGTGGCGCTGGGCTGTCACTACCGCATTGCACACGTGAAGGTAACACAGCCTGCACAGGGAAATGTTCTTTTGCGGGCCACAGGGGCTGCTGGAAGCATCAGGAGACAGATGCAGATGGCAGAGGGACGAGCAGAGGGACAGGGTGCCTTTCCAGGGACCCTCTGCCCGGAGGAGGGTGGCTTTACAGCTATAGGATACAAATTTGTGTGCTCAGACATTCTTCACCTACACCACCACACTTGACATCTTTCCTAAGCCTTACTAACTAACTAATTTCAAGTCATTTCTAAATATAGAGTAACTAGTAGGATAAGATGGCTGCATAGAACTCCAGTAACCAAATGTTAATTTGCCCTAGGTCTCATTATCTATATTCTGATGCAGACAGCTGTATCTTACTGACTCATGCAGCGTGACTTTCTCTTATTTATTTCTTTTCMCCAGCCTTGTGAATTTTGCACTTCTTTCTGCTCATGGCCTACTTTCTATAGGCAGTTGAAACTCAGCTAGCATGGAGCATTTAGGGTTACATTCCTCATGAGCTCTGGGTCCCCAAGGAGCATTTGGAACAAGAGACAGCTTGAAGAGTCCTCAGGAATGATCTGGGTTTTTTCCTTCAATCCTCTCCTTCAAGGCTCAGGAATGCTGAACCACTCTGAGCAGTGCCTGTCTCCTTGTACAAACTCCTCACTGACAGGGCCATCCCCTCACTTCTGCAGTGAGTCACTTTCTCTGTGGCAGTGTGGGTTGCTGTAACAGCATAAAGAGGTACTCCACATTTTCCTCTGTGCCACCTAAGGTGAGGGCCATGGAATCACAGAATCATTAAGGTTGGAAAAGACCTCCAAAATCACTAAGTCTATCCTTTGACCAATTACCACCATGCCCGCTAAACCACAGCATGAAATGCCATGACTACTAGAACTATAAGTAGTGGTCTTAAAGTAACTCAAAATCTCTTAAAAGCTCAGTAGAAAATATGCAAACTATTTTCTAAAGGCAACAAAATCTAGATAATTTTTTTTAAGAGAAGACCTCCATACACTTCCTGCTGCCCCTGGCTTATCTGCCATGACTCTATCAGATATCAAATGCACCAAGAGACATTTGAAGGAAGGTTAGGGAAGAGTTCAGTGATGTTCAAAGCCRGGTTAGATGGGGCTTTGAGCAATCTGGTGTAGTGGAAGTGTCCCTACCCATGGCAGGTTGTGAAACAAGATGGTTTTAAATTTCCTTCCAAGTCCTTGCTAAACTTGCAAGAATTAGAGTAGGGAGATGAAAGTTAAGCCAGCATGCCCTCCWCCAGTTGGTAACTACTTGAAACATAATTGACAGATGTGTCAATCTAGGGAGTGCTGGKGGCCCTACAGCTGTCCCCCAGTGCTGTACTAGCACACAAATCCTCTGAAAGGTCATGTTTTCCTTGTGCATTTGTACRGGAATCCTTCAAATGGTCAAGTGGGTTTTTTCTTAAATATTTTATGTAACAAAAAGCAAGGATGAGGTTTCTATGTAGAAATTCTGAGGCTTCCTAGAGGAGCAATATGACTCACATCTGCTTGTTTTTCCTCTATTTTGCTCAGTCTGCARTTACCACTCTGTCTGATCAGATTTTTGTTTAATTTTACTGCATTTTAGGCTCGGATGGGTTTGCCAGAGGTCACCATAGGGTTACTTCCAGGTGCTGAAGGCACTCAGCGACTCCCCAGACTGATTGGAGTACCAGCTGCTCTGGATATGATCACTACAGGTAAGTGCTGTGTCTGTTTAGAAGAACATGGCATTGAGTCATACCAGCTTGGTCTAAAAACCAGGAATCTTTTACCTGTGTAGCTTCTTGGGTTGTAATTCTACTAACTTCCACCCATGAGGGGCTAATTACCAGCTGCACAAGTCATTTGATCAGATAGAAAAGAACAAAATTGCCCATCAGGCTCCACTGCAGTCACCTTATTTCTCTTTTTATGGCAGGAAAACACATTCCAGCAACTGAAGCACTGAAGCTGGGCTTGGTTGATGAAATTGTGGAAGAAAACACCATTGAGGCAGCAATCCGTTTGGCAAACAAAGTGATTGGTGAGGAACAAATTGTAGCAGTACCAGCAAATAATTGGTGATGTTTCAGGGCTGAAAAGAGTCAGAAAAAAGCCCACCAGTTTGTTCTAATTTATATGCTCCATTCTTGAGTTTTGGCATCCATATAAGAGAGAATTAATTGCAGAATTTGTTTCCTGTTGTCTGAAGTGAAAAAAATCAGATGCTGGAAAGCTACAGAAATTCAACTGAGATTGAGAGAACAGATATATATCAAGTCCTCCTGCTTTTTAATTGTATATCCAAACTCAGATGCTCCTCTGGGATGCTGCACTCCCCAGGGTTTGGGGGGTAAGTGCTCTATCCATCTATAGTTCTGGATCCCAGCTGGCATTGCACGCATTCTGGTTGCACCATCCATAATGGCTGAGCAAAAATAACTTTCTCCCTGTAGTGGAGGGGCTGGCACATCCTGTGCTCAATTTAATGATCCATGGTCTGTAAGTGACTCTGTCCCTAATCCTTTGGGTGCCATGTAAAAAAATGGCCTGTGCAAATGGGAGGGATGGGGAGAGATGTTTTCCCCTATCTTAGACATAACAGAGTCAAATTTGCTGGAGTTAACTTAGGAAAAGGTACATTCCTTTTGCAGCATGAGGATCATTGCCTTTAGAGAAAACAGGGCATTTTTCCAYTGCTGGCCTTGTACCTTTGGAACCTGACCTCTGGATTTCATCTGGGGCTCTGTCACAACGAGCTGAATGCAGGAAAGGAAAAAACCCTTCCTGCTTTGGTCACATGGCCTTACAGGCAATGCTGTCCAAGCTGGGATGTTGGTTTTGCTCCTCCAGTTCTCTTCACTACAMACAAGGCCCCTTCTCTGTGCTAGAAGCTGAGGCAGCCTAAGCTTTGTCCTAGATGACAGTGCACCATATTTTAAGGTAATTCAAAGAATTGACTGTTCTTAAATATCAGTGTCTTRTATACTTTCCCACACCTTGAGATGTACCAGACAGGTACCAAGGTATCCTTTGGCTGGGTTCTCTATAGCAGATGCCCATCCTTCTCACTGTATTCATCCCACAGTATGTTAGGGCTTCATTTTCYAGTGCAGGATCAATGACATAAGCAGTCCTCTTTTCTCTTTCCTTTATGTCATCAGACTAAATATAATTCTTTAGCAAGAGATGGGTGATGTACTTCACTGCTGCTTCTAAGAAAAACAAAGGTACTTTGGTTCGCYGAGTTTGTCTGTTTTGAATGAGAATTCTGTTTCTCCATCTGTTGGGAGAGCAGTGAAATATTACCACTCTTCTAGGCAAATTAACCCAACAAACAGTGCTCCCTGTGATGTACCCTCTGGGCTCTGAATGATGCTTTGCACAAGATCTATGCCAGTACTGATGACAGCAGCAGCAGTGTGTCACGAAATGAGTAATGGATACATTGCTGGAACTGGCAAACCTGAAAACATTCTGGATTTCAACAAATGCTGTGTGCAATCAGGTGAAGTTTAGATATTTGCATGCTTGTTTCTTCCATGACAGACATTGTGCAGTGGCTGAGAGTTGTGAAAGCCAGCTTGGCCTTACAGGAGACCCTTAGGAAGGAAGCATTGACCACACTATCTCTCAGGGTAACTTGCTCTCTGAAGCTCATGCCTACTACCAATACTGGCAAAATCCTGTTCTTTAGCTTCATCTTCTTTGGGAATTGTAGCTACCAATGTGGGTTTGGTTTGGTTTTTTTTTGAGCTGTATAAGCATACAAGWATCCTGGCTGAAGGTCCAGCAGGTAGCCTGTCCCAGTCTTACTCATTAGATTTTCACTCTGTTTATTGCTGGTTTGAGTTATCCCAGAGAAAATGAGTAATGTCATTGAGTGTTGCACATCACACTATATATCAACTCCCACAGAACTTTAAAAATGCTTTCAGACTCTTTCCAACAGCTTTACTGGCATTTAAAGTACATGTTTTAACAGTGAAAACACTGGTTAGCCAGCTAATCTATTTCTTTCCTGCTTGAAAAATTTCTCATTAGACCCCGCAGAAGACCATGACAACTTTTGATGCACCATTTACCCTCAGGTTATCTAATAATTTGAAAGATTGGTGTACCCAGGGCCTGTATGTTTCTTTTGAGTCATTCCTTGCTTTGGCCTTTGCCTTAAGTTAATAAATTTACTGTCCTGCCAAGGCAAGGCAGCACTTTCATYTTTCTCCATCAAGCACTAACAGGGCTGCAGAAGAGATTAGAGTCTTGTATAGCTGGTCTGGAATTTGTTCACATGGAGTTCTGTTTTCAGYGAATGCTTCTGAGAGAATCTTAATAAAACCAAAGAGAATGTACCAAAAAAAAGCCATTACAAAATTCCACTGGCTTTGTGTGGCAAGCAGCATTTTGTTTCTGATGAGATTTTTTTAAAACATGAAGCTACAACTGCTGACTTCTTACAGAGCAGTCTGGCTAAATAACTGGTTTTGTCACCACTGGAATTTCTATTCCTGGGAAGGCTGTACTGCAAGATAACTCTCAGAGAACCAATTCAGAAATCATTTTCTTCTAAAGCTTTTTCAGCACCAGAGCTGCAATATCTCATGGCAAGAGATCAGTCTCAAATAACTGCCTTACTGTATCAGGGGTCCTTGATTACTGTTGTGATACACAGCTGACAGAGCTACTTTTATGGCATGTTGGGAGAGCATTCTCATCCATACATTTTTATGGGTTGTTCTTAATGAAGAACACCTTCAAAAGATGCTAAGAAACAGTAAGTGGGTGTAGGAATACGCAGAGGCAATTACTGATTCCAAGTCAGATTTTCATTGAAAACCAGTATTTATGTATTGCAGATAGGAAGCAAGAATAATTCCCTGACCTCTCAGGCAAACTGGCTTCTGCAGGCTAAAGAAAATACCTTCACTTCTGAAGGCATTTTTTAAAAGGAATAGACAGGAACTAAATCCTTGGGGACAAGGAGAACATCCTTTCATTRGATGTGCTTGACAATCACTGCAGTAATCTGAAGCTGCATTTCAGGSTTTTCCCAGCTGATGGCATCACAAAATTGACAAATGGCTGGAACTGCTGGTGACGTGCAGCAGCTTGTATCTCATCCTGCCCACTTCTTGTTGGCCTGCTCTGGTCTTCCTCAGCTGGAGGAGAAATTGGCTCCTGGCCTCTACACAGCAGACTTTGAAACTCTCCAATTACACCCCTTGTTTTTCTGATCCCATCTGCTGATTGACCTCAGAGCAGAGCAGTACCAATGCCTTCCACCAAAGAGGCAAGGAAAACCAGAGCAATTTGGAGTAGCTCAAGTTCCCCAGGTATTAATCTGTGGGGGTAGATGATGAGTTTCTGCCTGTAAGCTACTGGAAGTTGCTGCAGAGGAAGCAGTTGTTCCTTCTGAGGCTCATCAAAGCTAGGGGTGGAACAGATGCTGCTGGTGGGTAATTGCATCCTTCAAATGGAGGCTGGAGGAAAAGCTTTCCTTTAGAGCTGCAAGGCCTTTCCATGGGCCATGTCTGCCAAGATGCACAATATCAAGACATTTTAATCTCTCTCCAGGGCTCAAGGTTCTGGCTGACACCTTCCTTAGACAGAGCCTATCCAAGTGTYCCTTGGACACTAAACAGAGTTGTGAAAGGTCTGACATGGCCTAGAATTGTCTCTGGCAGCCTGAGGGGYAGGGCTCAGCTTTATTCCTCAAGAATTCACAAGCAGTTCCCTGCATGAGGAAGAACATTAGGCTGGCCCTGTCTCCGGCATGTGCCATCTCATAGTGTCCCAAGGGTTTACCACTCTAGGATGATATTTCTTTCTTTACATAACATAATATTTGATACTGCCTGCATATGTGGTGCATTTGCTGATAGAAATTTTATAGATTTGATCTGCCCTTTGTGCCCCCTGGGCTACAAACCTGGAAAACAAAGCAGGAGTCTGTGTTAGCTCCTGTGTGTGGATGATGCTTTTCCTGCAGCACTGATGTCTGGCACTGTTCATCATCTTCCCGCTGCTTTGCTTTCAGAAACCAAGCTGCAGGTGTCCCACACTGATCTCTTCTTCCCAGACTTGGATTCTGATAATTCTTCCCTCATCATAAACATGTCCTTTATTTTTATTAGCTTTGCAGAAGCTAAGATACTGCACAGAGGTGCTGTAGAAAACCTATTCAGTTTGCAGCTAAAATAAGAGTTTTACTACAGGACTCTGAGGTTTTTTTGGTTTTTTTAGTCTGGGAACWGTCTCCTGTCCCCCATCACTATTTGTGCTTACATCACTATTTGCTGTCTGAAGACCAAGCTTCAAGGCTTCCAGTGGCATTCCTTTTTTACCAGCCCTTTCCACTGGATGTCATATGAAGTTCCTTGATCTGCCCAATCTTTGAGCCATCAGATCAGCTTTCTGGGACAAGCCTGAGCTTTCCTCTTGTGATGGAATATAACCCACTATTTAAGTCCTAAATAAAGAACTGCAAATAAAGAACATTTCTGGGTTAAAAAYTTAGGGGAAAAATTATTCCAAAATAAAGGAACATTATCCTGACTAAATCCTGCAATACTGGCTGATACAAATTATATCCACTGTCAATGTGAAAACATTTTTATGAACTCTGATTACAAGGGAAGCTACTTACACTGTGAGTGTTCATCTTTTTGTGCTCACTAAGAGGCTTAATTAAAAACCTGAGCTCTGAAGACCTTTATTACAGGAAATCAGTGTATTCACTCATCCTGGAAACTTGTATTTCAGTTTCTCCTAAGTATTGCTCAGTCTTGGAGGAAGAGCTAGAGTCAGGACATGTACGTCAGGCAGCCATGCCTGCAGTACTGCCATTATTCCTGCTCTTCAGTAACCCCTGGAGGAGTTCCTGAGTATTCTGCTGGTGCATTGGCACYTCCCTAGCTCAGACAACAGGAAGAGAAAGAGGAGCCAGATGCAATATGCTGCCTTGGAAGGAAGTGTGTCCCCATGGCAGAGCTCATCTAAGGCCAGAGCAACRAGACACTGTCCCCAGAGAGCTTCAGCATGAGGTTCTCAGCCCACCACCTGACTTTGGGWGTCCTGGCTGCTTCTGGGATCAGCACTAGCAATCCATGCAGTGCCATGTTCCAGTTAATGATCTGCCTATGGCTGTGATGACAGCAGGGTCTTTGTGACAATGCTGCAGTATCAAGGGGATACCTCCCAAATTGCTGATCTTGTTCCTCCCTGGTCTTTACTGAGCAAGCTGCCTTTAGAGCAGAGGAACACCTGAGTATGGTCAGCTCTGTACTTGCAAAGAAGACAGAGAATTTTGGCATCTGAACCATAACTATGTTCTCCCAATTAAAATCCTTTCTAGGTATCACCATAGCAACCTCTGTCTGTAATAAACTTCACATATTTGTGTGGCTGCTTGATTCATCACTTGCTGACACAAACATGAACTCTCCCACTTGCTGCCAAACTCATGCTGAGTGAGATCTCCTTTTGGTTAGTCCCAAAGTGACTTGAGGGGCTCCTTCAGTCAGGGAAGAAGTCAGGGTGTGTTTTCCATTCTCTTGTCAATGTCTGGGTCAGGCCTCTGGCTGGAATGCCTCTGGATAGTGTCAACTGGGTCCTGAATACTAAACAATACTGGAGGAAAGCTTCATCACTGAAGCCTAAAGAAAGATCCATATGAAAGTGGCAGCTAGGACTGTAGAGGGAGAGAACTGGAAAGTCAGGGCACTCCGAAGCTGAGAAAAGGAAGAATTACTTATTTGAAAACAAAGTCTTACTTTTTTTGAAGTCTGAGAAGGGATTTGAAAAATTGTAATTGTCAGAGCAAGCAGAAATAAGGAGAAATGTCAGAAGCTTTAGTTCTAGACCCAGCTCACTGTGCCATGCAAGCCCTAATGCAGGGCTTGGAGAAGAAGAGAGAGACTGCCATCCCAGCCTTTGGAAAGGGGTCTGGAAAGACTGCATCTGAAAAGGTGTGGATGCTTTGTTCTGTAACTCCATTTCTCTCCCCAGGTCAGCCTCTGGGACCCCGCAGGCTCAGCCTTAAGCCAGTCCCCAAACTGCCCAACATGGAAGCGTTTCTGGACGAGGCTCTTGCGAAGGTGAAGCGGCAGGCGCGGGGGTGCCTGGCTCCGGAGCTGTGCTTCCAGGCCGTGCGAGCCGCCACCCAGAGCCCCTTTGCCGCGGGGGTGCGGCGGGAGCAGGAGCTGTTCCAGGTGCTGCTGAGCTCGGGGCAGGCCCAGGCGCTGCAGTACGCCTTCTTCGCCGAGAGAGCCGTGAGCCGCTGGGCAACCCCCAGCGGGGCCTCCTGGAGCAGCGCTGCCCCGCAGCCCGTGCGCAGGGCCGCCGTCATAGGTAAGGACAGCGAACTGCCGGACAGGCACCGTGGAGAGCCGGGACGGGGCACCCGGCGCGGCCGGGAGTTCCATGGGAGTCCCCAGCTGTCACTCACACCCATCACACACTCCACACCCATTGGTCGTCACTGCGTTGGGAAGCTCCAAATTCAGATGGCAGCCCACATGCCACTAGATTAGCACCTGAAGCCTTCTCTTCCTTTGGAGGAATAGCTTTCTCTCACTCTAGAGACAGCCTCGTGCTGTCAGCTTATGGCAGGAGTTCCAYACTRTTGTCTCCTATCACAAAGGTTTCACACCTTCTTGGTGTTTCTCATGGGCCTCTCCTCAGAGCACTGACTCGTTCTTCTTCACARAGCAGCCAACTGACTSCAGTTCCCTTCTCACCCAGCCACCCCACTCTTTTCTAGCACTCTTCTTCTCATTGTTTTCAGCTGTGGCCTGTTAAAGCCAGGCCTGTTCCTAATCTTTGATAATTGGCCCAGCTGCAACTCCTTAGGGGTAAGATTACTTTCTMCACTATCTTTATTTTCTTATATTCTA
This sequence comes from Cardinalis cardinalis, assembly GCA_014549065.1. Classification (NCBI taxonomy): domain Eukaryota; kingdom Metazoa; phylum Chordata; class Aves; order Passeriformes; family Cardinalidae; genus Cardinalis; species Cardinalis cardinalis. The sequence goes on along the minus strand of JACDOX010000125.1, from coordinate 468,834 downwards.
TCCCTCYRCAGCTTCRTGTGTGGACCATAAGCAGTCTGCTCCCTTTTAAACACCAAGACCTGGTTTTGCTTCGTTCTAGAAGCAGGTCTGTAGGAAATACTCCTCCTCCTGGTCTAGTTCTGTACTGCAAGTGCATGTGCACAGAGTCACTCAGGATATATTAATACAAAAATGTTTTGACAGCTGTATTTTAAGAAGATTTCATCTCACTGGGATCCACTCCTGCCATTTTGTAGCCCAGCAAGATAATGCCTTCATTAATTTTTTATAAGAGCAATTTAAATAAAACCTTCAATGCACTGCTGAGATTAAAAAAAAAAATCTTTCAGCTCTAGCTGTTGATAGTAGCACTCAAAAATGGTTAGACAAGTAATGGAGCACTTGGAAAACATCCATTCTGTTTCAAGGAAATCTCACCAGATCAACACTGCTTTTTTTCTGGGTGCTTCTCAGGGCTCTTGAGCTGTCTGACAACTCATTTTAGGCCATATAGAATTTTTTGGAAGTTCTCTTTTCTTCATTAGCTGCCATGCCATATTTTAAATATAAATGGGTTTTTTAACATCAYAACCACTGTGAGAAGGATCTGTGGCTGTTAAAACATTCAGGTAAAGAGGCATTAGTTGTTAGCAGATTTGTTCTATGACCTGAAGAGCACAGAAGTTTGGACACACACATTTGTCAGTCCCACACAGGTCAGTTCTGCASTGTGTGCTTTGACAAGAGGGCCTGTGTTGGAGTTTGGAGGAATAACCAGGTGACCAGGAGGGACATTGTCTGCTCTGTGCTGCTAAACCATGCCAGAACAACACACTTGCAAAGACCTAATCACAGTGACAGTTTAGCCAGAAGGGCTGTTAGAGCTGAGCTGCCTATTTTGGGGCTGTAACTGAGCTAGAGGGAATTCTGAGGACAAATGCAACCTCTGTTGGAAAGTTTCTAGTAGAAACATCWTCTGTACTTTATTTCCAAGCAGAATTGGCTGGGCTGCATGTCTCTTCCATTGGATTAAGTATTTGCCACTCATCTCTGGACAGGTTTCTGCATTATGTCTGAAATTGCCCCAATTTCACCTCCAGGTTTCAGTGTTTTCAAAGCTRATTACAGACAATCAAGTTAACTCCTCCTTCTGCTGAACAAATAAACTAAGTGCTTTGATACTTCTGCTGCAAAGCACAATCTGTCACACTCTGGTCATTTGATTTACCCTGAACTTCAACTGATTTTTCAACACTTCATAAAATGTGCATAACTAAAGTGGGAACAGCATTCCAGGAGTAATTACACCATAGCCAGGTACCAARATGTTTCTTCCTTGCTCCTGCTCAGCATGCCCAGGTAAGAGACAACCTTGGTATTAGCCACATTAACACATCCAGTTAATTATCTACTGGCAGGGAGCAGCTGCACCCCAGGGATGGGGAGCCAATGACAAGAACAGAGGGCAGAACCACAGAGTCCTTGAGGCWGGAAAGCACCTCTGAATATCATCTTGTCTAACATCTCCTCACATGGGGTCACCTGGAGCCAATTGCTCAGGACCATGTCCAGACAGCTCTTGAAYATCTCCAAAGATGAAGACTCCTCAACTTCCCCAGGAAACCTGTGCCAGTGCTCAGTCAGCCCTACACTAAAAAGAATTGCTTCCTTTTGTTCAGCTGGAACTCCCATGTTCAGCTTGTGCCCATGACCTCTGGTTTCATCACCAGGGGCCATTTGAGCCTGGCTCCATCTCCTTTACCAGGTACCTTTCTCTCAGGTGTTTATATACACATGGGTGAGATCCCCCAAGCCTTTTCTGTGCTGAAGTCACAGCTCCCTCAGCCATTCCTCATGAGACATACTCCAGTCCCTTAATTATCTTATTTGCCCTTCACTGAACTCASTCCAATCACTCCATATCACTCTTGTACTGGGGAGCCCAGCAGTGGGCCCAGCACTCCAGCTATGTTCTTACCAGCGCCACACAGAGGGGCAGGATCACCTCCCTCAAGCTTCCAGCAAGACTCCTCCTGACATAGCTCCACATACCATTGGTCTGCTCTGCCACAAGGCCATATTGCTGCTCAGAGTCAACCTGGTGTCCACCAGCACTCCCAGAGCCTTTTCTGGAGATCTGCTTTCCAGCAGCCAGCCCCACTATGCACCGTTCCTCCCTACACACAGAACTTTACACTTCCCCATTCCTGAAGATCCTGCCCACCCATTTCTCCCTCTGGATGGCAGCACAAGCTACTGTTGCATCAAAATGTACAGTACCTGGGCAAGGCAGGCAGGGCAGGACCAGAGATGGTGGCCAGGAGCTACTGGGAGTACAGGTGATCAAGCAAAGTTCCCAGGATGATGYAGGTCCAAGGTAAAGGTGGGACATCAGTCTGCAGGCTGAGGTCTGGATCAACAGTGACCACAGCCACAGTAAGCCACCAGAGCTCCTCCAAGAAAGCTTAAGAAGAGGGCACAAGCCCAGGTCTGAGCTTAAATGGAGCTCAGAGGCAATGGGCAGTACAGGTGGGTGGGAGCTCCAGGTGTGGCTGGTCAGGGACATTAAATCCCATCAGTGCACACAGGGCCTTGACACTCACCCAGGCTCCAGCCCTTGCTGAATCCCTGATCTCATTACACAGCCCCTGTATCTCACCAGTAGAGCCTGCTTTGCTTACACACTTGTTCATGTCATACTTCATTTCATGTGACATAACTTATCTTGGAGGTTCTTGAGCACCTTCATTTAACCCTGAATCCCACACTGAAGTGTCACTGCTTTCTAGCCCTTTTTTTGCATCTTGTGCTTTTTTTCATCCTCTGGAATGTTTCCTTCCTATTTTTCCTTTTGATATAGGTGAAATTGTAAGTCCATTAGAGACAGGCAGAGAACATGCCAAGACAATTGTATTTTTTCTTTCAGGTTACTGAAACAAAAAGTAATTCTCCAGCCAGTACAATGCTCTACAGTCTTTTGTAACTCCATGTTTTTGATCTGAAGTACATCCCTGCAGCACCAGAAATCAAAATCCTAGGGATCATTTTTGAGGGACTGACACCTTTAAAACAGTGCTGCTCATCCATGCAAGCATTGAGTCTACCCTAGGTGACCCTGGGTCTCTCTATTTTCACTACAGAGAGGAGGTCAGTCAAAGATGCTGCTTCAATTCAGGCTCCTCAGAAAYCATGCAGACCCCACTTTCCCACAAACAGTGTGCTGTTTCACACACTGAAACCATGTTGCATTATGCTGCTGCTTCCATCTCTTATTGCTGCACGGTGAGAAGCAGCTGAGGAGATCGTGTTGACTTTTTCATGTGGACTTTCTCATGTTAACTTTCCTTTTCTTTTGTTGTTCWGAACTCTTGGCACCCACCTCTTTTTATTTTCTCTGGGTCCTCACCACCCAGAAAGAAGGTTCTTTTCTCTCTGTCCCTTGCAGCTGCATCTCCCCACAGCTCCCTGCTTGCCTGGAGTATCACATTATTTCTGCTTGAAACTGATACCCTGAAACAGAGAAAGCAGCAGCCCCAGTCTACAGCAGCCCATTACTGCCAATTGCTTATTGTTGTTTTTATCAGGAAAACTGGAACAGTCCTTGCATATTTTTAGCAGTCTGTAAAGAATTATTTCAATTGCCAAGCATTTTAATATCCAAATATTCATTGTAGTTCAGAGTGTTTTCCACAGATAGGTATTTCTGTAGTGTGTGATTGTACATGATCTGCCTTGTACATATTTAAAGTGCTTTTGTTTTGAAATTTGTATTTTAAAGTCCTTCAATTAATTTTGTATGATTTTTCGTATTCTAAGTACCTCACGTGACAGATCAATAATTAACCATCATTATTCACTCAGCTTGCCCAGCAAATGGATTTTTCATACCCATAGTTGGCCTGAAATTGCATATGTACAAGTGTAGTTTTAATTATATGTCAAAGCTTCATTTCACAATAAAAGACCAGGAGCAGGATGGCTGAGGACTGTTCTTCCTCCTAAAGCAGATTTCAGTCTTTTTTGGAAAGATGTGCCTTGGACATGAAATTAGTCCCCTGCATGGAAGAGGAGAAAATAGGGGTTTTCCTGGTTTGGGGGAAGGGAGAACACTATTGAGTAAGAAAATGCAGCATACAGCAGAAATTCTGGAGCAGTTCCTCACCATGCTTCAGTCTGTGTGATCTGAGCTGAGCATGAGACATCTCCCTTCCTCTTCCTTCCACAGCCTTCTACACATATAAGGCCTAATGATCCCCTGTCATTTTTTTCTGCTCTAACGTATTCTTCCCCGAGATCACTTGGCTTTCTGAATTGCAAAAGAGGAATCCTCAGAAATGCCTCTTTTGCTGCTGGATAGCCAAAGCTCTCCTTAGTTTTATAGCCCAATTTTAGGAAATATTTCATGGGGAATCATGCTGTGCAAGCTCTAATGTAACAAACCCCTTGGGGCTTTCATTACTCTGTCTGCCAGCTTCATTAAACATCATTTCATACAGGCCATTGCAGAGTTCTGTAGGAAGTTGAGAGACAGCTTTTCTAGGTCAGAAACAAGCTTGGCAAGCTCATGTCTTATCTATAAGCCTGTTCCTGTGGCCTAGAAAGTAGTAGTACTACAAGCATGTGTGCCTGTCTCTCTTGGGATGGCTAAAACCTACATGGAGTACTCATGATGGAAACAGCCAAGGGAATCACCTGCCACTACTGCAGAGCTTCCCTGGGAAAGAAGCTTGGGGAGCATCTGCTCACAAAAGAGGTTTTGATTTAGAAAAAGGCAGTGTGGAAAATAAGGAAAAAGTTCATATGGCAAGAGAACCACTAAGATTTCAGTCACAAGACTGAAGCTGGGAGGATCGGGAGTGCATAAGACCCAGGATGTGTGGAGAACTTGGAAATTCTAGAGAGAAACCCCAGGCCTCCCCAGTGGGAAAGAAGAGACTTTAAGAGGGAGCCATGTGGGATTGAAAACAGTTCAGCTTGATGTCTAAAGAGAGCCTGACAGATGGGGCTGGGTTTGGGGGGTGAGCTACCCTCCTGCTCTGCAGGAAGAAAGCACTTTGTGTGGCTCACCAAAGCCAGGGAAAACCTGTCCCTAATCGTACCTGCTCCTGCATCAAAGGCTCTGGATAGTGAGCACAGTGGGAGGAGCTACTCACATTCAGGTTTTTTCAGCCAGCAAACCAAAGACACTGAATTGCTAAGAGTTGATTCATGTTATTCTAGATTTATTTTCAAATTAGTTTGCAGTAGAACTTGATTATGAAATAGCAAATCTAATTTCCTTGAAAGGAACTTCAGCATTTGCTTGGGAGTGTAATGATGGTTTGTAAGCAGGCTGCCAGCTAGTGATGCCAGTAAAAAACATCTTCTGGTGGCTAAGCAGGGAATGTTTGAAATGTCTTGTATGCACACAAGCTGAAGATGGCTAGAACTAAACCAAGAGTGTGTAGCACGCAGGAAAAACATTCTACCTTGTCTGACCTTGGTTGCGGGAACTTATTTAAATGATGACATCATTTCAGCTCTTTTTTACAAAGCTGATTTAGAAAAAATTTTTAATCCCCTTGTTTCTGTTTATTTGTTTAGCTGACTTTCATTTGTAAACCTGAGATTAAAAAAATCATTTTTTATAGAATTATAACAAACCTATACTTTGTCTGGTTGCTGCTATATTTAGGATATTAATAATCCTCCCATTCAGAGGCTTTGCACTATCAAAGCTGGTAAAATTGTGCTGACCTTCCCTCACTAATTTGTATTAATTTAGTTGGAAAAGCCTCCACCATGGGAGAGCAGGATCAGTGGTGTGGGTTGTCTGTCACAGGAAAGTGCAGCTTCATGTAATGTCACAGAGGACAGAGCTGGTGCAAGGGATCAAGCCAGTGATCTCTACACTGGTATTCCTGGGGGTATGAGCTGGGGGTAGCACATTTATGGACCTTGGAGGAAAAAATTACAGTGTGAATGGATTCTCAGTTACAGGAATTCTGGGCAAGAGCTTTAACTGTGTGGTTGGACAAGGAAGACTGACTTTGAGAATCTCCAGAAGTTAGGAATGGCCCGTGTTGGAGGGCTTGAAGAGTTCCTGGTGGGCAGAGATACCTGACTGAAAATGAACAGCAGGCAAAAGGCTACTGATGTGTCAGTGTGATTTAAAAGGAGAGAGAAGACATTGAAATCTAGATTAAGAACACTGCATTGGTTCCATCCTGTTTGACCAGGCACAGGAGGCCTTAGAGACAAAGTTTAGAGCAGATCAGCCTCCAAGTCTTTACAGAAATAGCAGCTGAATTTTTTTTGCTTCAAAGTTCACGCAATGAAGCGCAGAGGGAGAAAAGGAGGGAGACAAAGAGGAAGCTTGGAAGGACGAGGGAGAAATCAACTCTTTGAACTTTGCCAGTGTCAAAATCTCTGGGGGGGTGTATCTGCTCAATGCCCATAACAGACCATCTCACAGGACCAGTGAGGCACTGATACCCTCAGGGTGAAATCTTGCTTTCAACCTGCCTGCAGAAGGTCATAAGAGGGTTGCAGATGTAACTCAGAGCTTCTCTCTTTGATCCCCAGGTTCTCACACCTCAATGATCCTGGTTTCCATAGGTGTAAAACTTTGCAGAGATAAGACATTAATCACATGGTCTGTGCACAATGGGTGAATCCCACTGGCATTTTGTAAGCTTGTGAGTGTAACTTGCCTTTGTGCTACCTCTTTTCAAACATTTAGGCTCACTGAAAGAGCAGATTCACCTTCCTTTTTCCCAATCTTCAATATCTGTTTTCTATGTATGCACTACTTGTTTTCAAGAGGCTTCCACTTTTTATCCTGGAGATACAAAGGAAATGCTACTTTCAGGAGATTAATTTGCTATTCATAATATTTGATTCTATCTTGCTTTTATCCCTAGGGCTGGGAACAATGGGCCGAGGCATTGTGACTTCTCTGGTTAAGGCCAACATACCTTTGGTAGCCCTGGAGCAGGATCTGGAGAATCTCAACAAGGGAAGAAAAGCTGTCATGCTCCTTTTGGAACGTGAGGCTATGAAAATGGAGGGGGGTGCTCAGATCCTGGATTTTCATAACCCTGCACGTCTCCAGTTCACTGTGGACTTTGATTTGTTGCATGATGTAGACCTAGTCATCGAAGCTGTGTTTGAGAATATGGCACTAAAGAAGGAAATATTCCACAAGCTGTCAAAGATCTGCAAGCCAGGAGCTTTGCTGTGTACAAACACATCAGCCCTGAACATCGATGAAATAGCTTCTGCAACAAACCACCCACAGCAGGTCATTGGCACCCACTTCTTCTCCCCTGCCCACGTGATGAGGCTGCTTGAAATCATCTACGGCCGCCACACGTCCCCCACCGCCATCGCCACTGCTATGCAGCTGGCCAAAGCCCTGAAAAAAGTGGGAGTGGTGGTAGGGAATTGTTTTGGGTTTGTTGGGAATCGCATGATGTTTCCGTACGTCCAACAAGCAGTTTTCCTTTTAGAGGAAGGAAGCAGACCAGAAGCAATAGATCAGGTTCTTGAAGATTTTGGGTTTAAGATAGGTCCTTTCCGCATGTCTGACCTGGCTGGGCTGGAYGTGGGCTGGAGGTCTCGGAAGGACCAGGGCCTGACGGGGCCGTCCCTCCCCGCGGGCACGCCGGCCCGGCAGCGGCGCGGCCAGCGCTACAGCCCCCTGCCAGACCTGCTGTGTGAGCAGGGCCGCTTCGGGCAGAAAGCCGGCAAGGGCTGGTACCTGTACGAGAAGGCCGGGGGCAGGACAGCCACGCCAGACCCATGGCTCCTCAACTTCCTGTCCCAGTACAGAGACACCCATGGCATCCAGACCCGCTTCATAGACCAGGAGGAAATCCTGGAGCGGTGTCTGTTTTCCCTCATCAATGAGGGGTTTGCCATCCTGGCTGAGGGAATAGCCTCAGGCCCAGAGCACCTGGATGTCATTTACATCAATGGCTACGGGTGGCCGAAGCACAGGGGCGGCCCCATGTTCTACGCCTCCACTGTGGGGCTCCCCCGCGTGCTGGCCAAACTGCAGAAATACTCTGAGGCCCACCCTGATGTGCCCGGGCTACRGCCCAGTGCCTTTCTGAAAAAGCTGGTGGCTGTGGGGAACCCCCCCATCAAGGAGTGGATGTMCTACCTCAGCCAGCAGAGCTCCAAGCTGTGACTCTCCTGATGGAGGCTGATCTCCTGAAACCRGTGCTTCAATTGCACTGCCTCTTCCAATAAAACCCAAAGTGCTACGGGCCCAAAAACAAAGCCATGGACCTTCCAAGACCTTTGCAGAAAATAATTTTGGCCAATAATTGATCTCAGTCCCCCATCTGCTGCAGGTCACCACTGCCTTCATCCAGCCTTCTCTCTCAGCCCCAGCCTCACTCACTGCTGGGTAAAGGCCTGTCTCATTTKGCACTGCCTGCAGGTCATCACAGCTGTACTCCTCTTCCTGTCTGTCTTTGGGGAAGGCAGGGAGCAGCATTTACACCCCACAATGCAAATCATGGTTGGAGCCAAGAAAATTAGGATCAYAGTCCAATCAAGACCTGCTGGATCTACCAAATCCTGTCTTCAGCCTATTTCTCAGTTTGTTTCAGTTCCTGCCTGTGCAGCCACCTCCCCTCAATTCCCCAGCTCTTCTGCAGCCAGCCAACTGGAACCTGCTCCCTTCCTGCTGCTGGGGGACAGATGGCACAAGGGTGCAGCAGCTTTCAGAGGTAAAGTCAAATGAAGTGGAGAGAGCGRGTCTGGGCAGAGAACAAGGGGCAGTCCCTTGCTGTCCCCTGGTACTGTCTCTTCTCCCTGCTGCAGTGGAGGCTCAAATAAATGCCAGGAAAGCCACAAATACATCAGCCTGACTAACCTGCCCTATGGCGTTGGCTCATGACTGGCTTTCTGCATCCAGACTCCATCCTCTGTTGCCATTATCCCCACCTGGCTTTGTCCAAGCAGAAACATTTTCTGGCATCTCTTCAAATGTGTTGCCATCACTCCCTGCATCTTGCTTGACTACAGCAACCAGGTCTCAGGGCCCAACAGGATCTAATAGACCAGCTTGAAACACGGCCTGGCACTGACCAGGTTTTCCCATGATCAGAGGGTGCTCTAGGAAGAGCATGGCACAAGAGCTGTGCAGGCAGGGACACTGCAGGCAGGCAGGGAGGTGGCAGRTCTCTAGCAAAGGGCAGAGCAGAGTGAGAGGGAGCCAAACTAGCTCCAGGCTTGATGCTTTGGGACAAAGTCTCCCATTTCACACATCTAGTGAAYGTATCTTCCAGTCTGGTGTGGGGAATATGTTGGTCTGTATTCTCTTCTCAGGCACACTGAATGTTTAACTTTTGATTTTAATTTAATAAAACTGCTTTGATTATCTAACGACAGATTATATAGTGTCATGTGAGAGAGTGGGAAAAAATGCCAATGTGCTTGGTTTTTGTTTTTTCCCCATCCCTTCTTTACAGGATGGAATTAGATAATTTTCCTGTTTCTGGAGGAGTTTGTGTTTKAAAAGGGTGCATGCCTCTTTTGTCTAAATACGTTTTGTTTTGCTTTTTGTCTACTCCTGTCCACCAGTGGGTGAGGGAGCAAAATTGAGGACAGGAAACCCATCAGGAGTTACAAGCCAACCCAAGTGCCTGGTTCCAGGGAGGGCTTTTCTCCAGGACTGGAGAAGGAGTCACCTTAGGCCCAGCAAACTGGGGTAGTTTGCCCCTAGTCACTCGTGTGCCGCAGCTGAGAGCAGTCCAGCTTGGTTCACAGGTGAAGCACTACTTCCACAGGAGCAGGCTCTGTGTGACACATTACACAACAGCCCTGGCTGTGCTGGCAGCTGCTCTGTCATCCCCAGGACAGCTCTGGACACAATGCCCTGCCTGGGCTAACCTCCCTTCTCCTGTGTCTCGTGCCATGGTGCTCACCTGCACTGGGGATCAGCTGGGAAAGGGCAATTCCCTTGCAGCAGCAGGCTGTGGAGCAGAGGACGTGCCCTTCCTCTGGAACTGCAATGTTATCCCAGGATAACACCAGCTTCTATCCTGGGGCCAAAATTCTTCTCATCACCYGCAGCACCTGTGTGCTGATGCCTTTGACGGGTCTGTTTCCCTCATCAGGAATTGCTGAGGACAGAGGTTGTTCACACCAGTAATGTCTCTCCTGACAGAAGTTCATTTGTAAATTCGCATCGACCAAAGCAGCCCAGCATCGATCSTTCTGTCTGCCTGACGTCCGCACGAGCAGCGGTGACACTGCTGCCGCCGCGAGGTCGCGTTCCCGGCCTCGGGAGGGCGGGGGCAGTGCTGGGAGGCCCGGCCTCTGGCCCGCTCCGCTCCCGGCAGGGCACAGCCCACCCAAGGGCAACCACAGCTCCTTCACCCTCAGCCCTGCAGGGCAGCCGCATCCAAAGCCCTTGGTGCCTGCTGACAAGCAGCCCAAGCAGCAGCCACCAGCCTGTTCTGTGAGCTTCTTTGGTAAATTGTTAACAGCCTTGCACAGTCCCCATCAGCTGAAATATGCAGTGATGCCAGAAATATACCCATGAGTGAAATGTTTCTTCATTTAACAGGAGAGAACACAGCCCCGTGCAGAGGAGAACTTGATAACCACTTGGTACAGGATTAGTTTTCCCACCTGTCTTTTAGAACCAGTTAACCATTTTCACTCAGTAGGAGAATATCTGTTAAAAATGTTCTCCAGGTAAAACCATCCCTACAGGTGAGGAATGTCCCCAGCTCTGCACACTTGCTGCATGTCTGACTATTCCAAGCTATCCATGAGCCGAGGTTACACAGTTCTCTGGCACGGTGAGGCTGTGGTGACACACAATGTGAGCTGGCTCCAGTCCCTTCTTAATCCTTGGGCCCTGCTTTTGCTTTCATGCGGTGTCTGGCTGCATGTCTGKGCTTTCCGCACAGCAGGGTGCTTGCTTTCAGTCTGAGGAGATTCGGTGTCAGCCCTGCAAGCACCCGTGGCCTCTCTCATGCAGCTGCAGGATTGTTGGATATCTTTAATTAAGTCAGTGAACTCTGCCAGTGCAGCAGATGCCTCCATTAACTGCTCAGCCGCAGGCATTGTGCAAAACAGTAGCGAATGGGAGTGCACCAAAGGGGAGGATTGCCTTAGCTTTGATCAGAGCCCCCTGCAGCACTGGCCCTTCAAAGGGAGGCAGAGAGCTCCCTGCCTGAGGCTGCTCAGAAGTGCAACCCTGCAGTGCACGCCCAAAYTGGATCTTGGGGCACTTGGGTCTTGCCAGAAACACCTACCCCTCCTTCTGTAACTCACCTTCCTTCTTTATTTCTTTTGAACAGAAAGTGATCTGACAGCCCAGGCTGGTTTGAGAGCAGTTCTGGAGGTGAGAGAGTGCTGGAGAGGAAGGACTTTGTGCCAGCAGGTAGAAGTGCCAGTTCTCCTTGGGCCAGGGTTCTCTTGGGAGCTGAGCTGTATCCCTCATTTGCTGCTGGCAGGCTCCAGGGAACAGGGGGACATCAGGACAGCGTCAAAGAAACACCTGGATGTGCAATCAGTTTCTCCTCTACTTCCAAACAGCTGAGCAAGGTCCTAAATGTTTGTAGATTTCAGTGGGATTTCTGCAAAACAAAGGCAGATAAGCCTCCAGGAGTGTAAGAATACTCTCTTTCCAGTGTAATTTAAAATGTAATTTTAAATTAATTTAAATTGAGACATTTAAAATGTACAAGGCTGTGAAGGTCTCCCCCTCCCAGTGACCAGCGCCAAGGGAGGCTAAAAGCCCCTGCTCAGTGCAACTGGGCACTGATCTCCTCCCAGACAGGCTGAGCTTAATGGTGGAGCCATGAGAAGGTGAGGGCACAGCTAGGACACAGTCATGTGGCACTGAGGAGGGAACCATGGATGAGCAGGAAGAGCCAGCAGCACTGCAGAGACCAGGGATCACAGTCAGAGGTGGTTCAAAGCCTCAGTGCAACTCTGTGCTCTGTAGTTATGACCCATATCCCTTGGTCTGACACATAAGGTGTGGAGCWGGTCACAGTTAGACAACAGCAGCTTGGCTGTTCTTAAGCCCTTCTTATTGGCAAGAAGCAAATGGTTCTCTCAGCACACCTTCAGGACAGTGTACAGGATGGGGACACCTCTGGGGYCTATCCAAGGACAGACCCCATATGAACTGTCTGGGAATATTCTGGAAACACAGAAAAATAAGTATGTTTTGACTGTTTCTGACCTATTGGGTATTGTACAAAGATAAGGGACTATGKAAATGACCATTTGGTTTCTGTTCTAACAGAAAGCTGACTTCAACTCCCAGTGCTGAGCAGAGCAGCAATAAAACTGCAATTTTCTTTCAGACATAGCAGGGAAACAAGTCCACCACCACACGTAGGAAACAAATAACRTAGCCAGGGATCAAGATAAATCCAAGCTTGAATTTTGGCCTAAAGATATAATTGTTGAAAAATAACAATACACTTTCATATGTTTATTAACCAAAATTATATCTACTGATTATTTTACAAAATGAAAGACAAAGTTTATCAGGTTTTTTTTAAATCACTGCATGCTTAGAAAGAAATGGGTTTCTGAATTAGATTAAGTAGCATGATGAAAAAAACCAACTAAAACCTGCCTGTGCTGTGGGCCACGTTTTCAAGCAGCTCAGTGTCCTGCTCGGTTGGCTGTGGCACTGCAGGGGTGATCTGTGTCCGCCTGTTTCACAGACTAGCAAAGAGCTGCACGCTCGGAGCGCCCCAGATCGCTGCTTGTAATCGGGCTGCTTGCCTGCTGCCCACACTCCCCGGAGGCTGCTGTGCAGYGCCAGAGTGCCCGGATCCCATTTATCAATCCGGTGGTGTCTGGACAGGAGCTCCACATGGCTGGGGGAGTGCTCGGGGCAGCCTGGCAGCGGCCCAAGCCCTGCTGGGAGCCGGGCTCACTGTCCCGGGGCTGGTGGCCGCTCCCGCCCGTGCGCTCCGGCCGCTGCGAGAGCCTTGGGAAAGCAGGGAAATCTCACAGGGGCCCTCAGCTGCCGGCAGCGCCCTCGGGCACCGTCCCGGGCTCACCCCGCCGCGCAGGGCAGCCCGCGGGGCACCCTCCCACCCAGCCCTGAGGGGACACAGCCATGAGGGACACAGCCATCGAGGGGTACGGCCACGAGG